>CAUYTI010110540.1:0-25825 GCA_963575145.1 Galago senegalensis
TTTTATTACTAAGAACTTCCTTAGCTATATGGGGTTTTTTCCCGTTCCATACAAAACACAGAATCATTTTTTTCAAGTCTTGAAAATAGGATGTTGGTATTTTAATAGGGATGGTGTTGAATCAGTAGATTGCTCTGGGAAGTATAGACATTTTAACAATGTTGATTCTTCCCAGCCACGAGTATGGTATGTTCTTCCATTTGCTAATGTCCTCTGCTATTTCCTTTCTTAGGATTTCATAATTTTCTTTATAGAGGTCCTTCACCTCTTTTGTCAGGTATATTCCTAAGTATTTCATTTTATTTGGAGCTATGGTGAAGGGAGCCTCTCATCTTGGCTGTTGTTGCAGTATGCAAGGGCAACTATCTTGTGGACATTGATTTTATATCCTAAGACATTACTGTATTTTTTGATGACTTTCAAGAGTCTTGTGGTTTAGTCTTTAGGGTTCTCTAAGTATAAGATCATATCATCAGCAAGAAGGGAGAGTTTAACCTCCTCTGCTCCCATTCAGATGCCCTTTATTTTCTTGTCTAGTCTAATTATATTGGCTAGAACTTCTAGCACTATGTTGAATAGTAATGGCCTTCAACCCAGGAATGGATTGGTAAACTGTGGTATATGTACACCATGGAATGTTATTCATCCACTTAAAAAAAATGGAGATTTTGCAGCATTTGTACTAACCTGGATGGAGGTAGAACACATTATTCTTAGTGAAGCATCACAGGAATGGAGAAGTATATGAATCCTATGTATTCAACTTTGATATGAGAATGATTAATGACAATTAATGACATAGTGGAGCATGGGGGAAGGGGAGACCTGACAGAGAAGGAGGGAAGGGGTGAGGAAAAGGAAAAGAAGGCGAAAAAAAGAAAAAAAATAGTGAGTAATTCTCACATAAATTAGATTTAATTTTGACCAAAGTATATTACTTAAACATTAATTTTTAATTCAACTTGTTAATATGTTGCTTAGGATATTGCATCCTCATTTATAAGTGAAATATGTTTGTAATTTCCCCTTTATAATAATATATTTTCTCCAATGTTAATATCAGGTGTATCCAGATGTAGTAGAATGATTTTGAAGTATTTCTTCTTTTTCTATTTTCTATAAGATTTGGCATGATCTATTTTCTTAAATTATCTTTTACTTTAATTTGTGAATGTTGGTTGTCTATTTTTTGAGACTTTGAAAAAAAAAGATAAGAAGTTAACTGAAGATTCTATACTGAACCTCAGAGTCAGAGCATTCTATAGTAGACATGTTCTTGTTTGACAATGTGAATGTTACATTATTTGCATTATTATTATTATTGCTTAATATTTCCATACAGCAATCGTCTGATTTGTTTTCTGAATGTATTTATCTTCATTCATTCTTTATAAGGTTTTTGTTTCTATTTCTAATCTTAAACATTGTTATTAAAATTTAAGCCTTTTTAATTTTGTGAAGGCAAAAAGGAGAATCCTAATAAACACATGTACATGTAAAAAATAATAATAATAAAGACACTCCAAATGTTTACAGCAGCACCATCACAAATGCAAAGACTTGGAAACAACTCACCAATATATGAATGGATTAATAAAATTTGGCATATTCATACCGTGGAGTACTGCATTAAAAAAAAAACTATTGACCTACTATTTTTTGTAACAACCTAGATAGAGCTGGAGACCATTCTTTTAAGTATGTCAGGAATGAAGAAAGCAAACACCATATGTACTCAATACCAAATTGAAACTAGTTGATCAATAACCTATGTGCCCATATGGAAGGAAAAGTCAATGTCAATCAAGTAGGTTGTGAGGGGACAGGACATTGGGTAAATTAGTACCTAACAGGTGCAATGCACATATTCTAGGTGAAGGGCACACTTAGAACTTTGACTTACAATGTGCAAAAGCAAATTACATAACCAAAATAATGTGTACCCTATAATATTCTGGAAAAAAATAACTGGACAAATGACAACAATCACAGAGTACCATGAGAAACATTAAGGGCACTGTAACAACTGGTTTTTACATTTAAAACCATTGACACTTTTGTCTACTTTTCTTTTCGTACCATCATAACAGTATCTGGCTGCCTTTACCCTTTTTCTTTCCTGGGAAAGCTAACTTTATTAACTATCTTACATGGGCTTCCATGCGCTCTGAATTTTGGTTAGGTTCAGCCACTGGCAAATACCAGCAGGTGATCGAAAGGTAACAAGAGGAAAAGACCTTTTCTTTAATGGTAAAAGACTATTGCCTTGAAAATATTTGTCTCTGTGACACAGTGCCTGCTAAGAGGCCCCTCTTTTCTTCACTCAAGTGATTATCAGAGTCCTTCAGATTAGAGTGAAAATTTCATACAAACTGGTGAAATGTGTGTACCTAAATTTTCCTCATTATTTTCTTTAACTCTATTTACACCTCTGTAAAAAGGCTCTTTATTAAGCCCTTTCCTAAACCCAGAATCTGATTATATTTTTTGATAGTTGACTGCTGCCAGCTTTAAGTCCCACTGCTCCTTCTTTCCTTGGTATCTGGAAAGCCATTAATAAAGCTGGACTCTGACTTTTTGGTGCTGCCAGAAATTAAAACCATAAAATACCTGCTACGTGTGAACAATCTTACTCCAGCCTAATGCCCAACCACAATAAAAAACCCTAGTCTCTCATACTGTCTATTTCAGACCTGTTTGGGAGGTCTGTTCTCCTTTCCCCACAAACCCATTATATGAGTCATACATAGATTGGTATGTATATGGCATTATCAAGCTCAAGTTCCAATTAAACCATATTTTGGTTGAGAGATTGACCTTGACTAGCCAAAGTCATCACAATAATTGGCACTACTATCAGGAAGCCTAGATAATGGTCAGCAGCACTTTTATTTATTTATTTTTTGCTCTTACCTGCTAACTGGCTCTGCTACCTGCTGACTAGCTTGTCCTTTGAACTACACTGCTTTGTGTTGCATTGTTGATTCCTACTGAGCCTCTGTTATAGATTGAGCTGACTTAAGTCAAAAATTTCTATCTTTGGCATTTAGGAACAGAAGTGTGGGGTGAGAAACCCCTTCAAGTGACCATGGGTCATGTGTCTCAGCCCGGACCTATCCATGTGTTGTAAAATGAAGCTGTGACTGATACTATGTTCAGGAGAAAGACTGTGATGAATCGATTCTATGTCTTAACTAAGCATTGACCCTTGATCTATATAGCACTGAAAAGAAAGACCTCCTGTGGGAGATATGAACTCATGAGGTTTTCACTTATGAAAGAGAAGTCATTAGGGAGTTAAGAAAAAAAGAAGAAGAAAGGAGGCTAAAGAAACATAAAGCAGCCATTATGTGGTATACTAAAGTCCACACTTCTAAGAACAGGGGGCTTATCCTGATTCTTAAATATCTCTGCTGCTACTGATGCCATGCCTTTTCTGCAACAAAGACTTTTTTCCTCTCAGTTAAAGAGAAAACCATCCATGGCATCCCTGTGGCACAGGAAAGGGGATAATCCAAACCCAATTACACTCTAGGATAATTAATTTTTACAAAGCAATCATTTCCATGGAGGAGTTTGGTAATTCTGATGATACTGGCTTCAATTTCTGGAAGAAGAAATTTATAAATATAAGCATGATAGAGTTCCTTTCTACTCTTAAATTTATCTATTGACTAAAAATAAAATATTTTAAAAAAGAAAGGAAGGAAGGAACAAAGGAATGAAAGGAAGAAAAAACAAAGGAAGGATGAATATTGAGTAAAGGGGGAGAAAACAAGAAAAAACTGAAAGGGAAGTCCACTGTATGATCTGACTGGATTCTAGTATTTAATACAAAAAAATATGCAATGGAGATGGTGAAATAAGAGGTCATCCATACATATTAATCCCCACAATAAGAATTAGAAACCCACTCAGGAAAAAGTTCTCTTTGGGGAAGCCTCAGAATTCAAGGAGGAGGCCATAAAACCTCAGTAAAGTCTGAAACCAAGGAGTGCTGTTTTCAGAGTGCAAACCTGCACCCAGATTTATTGATACATGTAATGTGCTTCATGCTATTGGTTTTCAGCCTGGAAACAACTCCATTCACCAACTGGCTTGACTCCATCCCTGTTTTGCCTGAAGTGGGAAGGAGTTCATGAAGAATTACACATTAGTGCCTTGATGGAGAGGCTCATCTGCCTACTGATGACAGTGTTAGCAGTGGACCTGGAGGTTTCTCTGTGGCTTCACTCTAGCCTTGCTTAGCTATGGTTCCAGTTGAATGCTGTTTGCCCCAGGATACAAAGAAACACTTGCCCTTATTTTGCAACCTTACCCATTTGTCTGAGCCTCTGTGATGTGGTGAACATCTTTTGTCTCACAGTAGATCCTAAAGTGGCCCAGTTTCAGCCCTAGCCCCTCTTGCTGCAGTCAGAGAACTATATTGCCTGTGCAGAAAATTGGTGGGCTGCCAGACCAGAATAATGAGTCTTCATCACAAGAAAGATCCGGAAGGGACCCAGGTTCAGCCACCCTTTCTGAACTCAGGATACTGTCCCCTCCTATGCAAGGAGCTAATGGGAGGTGTGCCTGCAAAGACCACCTTAGGCTTCTGGGATCAAGTTCCTGACCAATTATCCAAATGGCCCATGTACCTGCCCTGGGTCTTCTCCAAATCTATCTGGCCTGAGGTAACATGACAACCTGGAATCACTTCTAAGACTCATAGTGCATGTGGGCTTAGGGCACTCTCTAGGCTTAAGAAACACAAGCCCGTCTACATAGAACTTCTTGGCAAGCAGTAGATGAAAGACCGTACAGACAAAACTAGACTGAGAAGACCGAAATAAAAACTCATTTCTTAAATGTGAAACAATTTGGCATGTGTTCACAAGCATCAAGGGCAAGCTAAGAAATATGATCACAAAAGGAAAAAATAAGATGCCAGTGATTGATAATGAAGAAGATGTATGATCTGTCACACAAAGAATTCAAAATAGCTAAAAAGCAATTAATAAATTTATCAAAGAACCTTAATAGAGAGAATGAAATGATGATAAATTAAAGAGTCAAACAGCAGTCCTGTAGCTGAAAAATGCAATGAATTAAATTTTTAAAATGCTATAAAGAGCATGAACAGCAGAAGTAGAATCTGTGAATTCGAAGACAGTTTATGTGAAAATATGCACACAGAAAAAAAAAGACGATGAAAAGTAATGGCAAAAACTGCAATGATTTATGGGATAAAATAATAGAAGCAAATGTTTGGGTCATTGGTATTCAAGGGGGAATAAAAATACGTAAAGAGGTAGAAAGCATATTTAAAAAAATAAACAAAAATCTTTCCAGACATAGAGAAATTATATGCATATCCAAGCACAGGAAGCTCAAATGTCATCAATCAGATTAAATCCAAATAAGACTACAATCAAATTGTCAAAGGTCAACAACAAAGAAAAAATCTTGAAAGCAGCAAGAGAAAAGAAGTAAATTATAATAAACTTTCAATATGCCTAGCAGCAGACTTCTTAGTAGAAACCTTATAAGCCAGGAAAGAGTGGGATGATACATTCAAAGTGAAGAAAGACAAATTGAACCCGCTAACCAAATATATTGGAACCAGCAACACTATCTTTCAGAAATAAAGGAAAGACTTTATTTTTAAAGGAAGGAAGGAAAAATTTAAAGGAAAAACTTTCTCAGGGAAACAACAACAACAACAACAACAACAAAAACCTGAGAGACTTCTTCACCCCCAGGATGACTTTAGAAGAAGTTGTGTAGTATTTTTCAAGCAGAAATAAAAGTATTCTAATGAATAACTCGAACACATGTGAAGTTGTAAAACTTGCTGATAAAAGTAAATATACATTCAATTTCAGAATACTCTACTAAGGTAATGGTATACTTTACTAAGGTAATACTCTACAAGCTACTTATATGCTTAGTTTTAAGGGTCAAAGATAAAGTATTAAAAATAAAACTAACTAAAATAAAGTTTTAAAAGATATGCAGTGCAAAAAAGATATGAATTGTGAGATCAATAACTCAAAATGGTGAGGAAATGTAGAGTTTTGAGGGTTTTGTTTTGTTTTGTTTTATGAAATCAAAGTGAAAAGTGAAGTGGTTATCATATAAATGTAACCTATGTTAAGTATAAGATGTCCTTGCAGTCTTTAAAATAACCACAAAGAAAAAACTTATAATTCATACAATAAAAATAAAAAGCAAGGGATTAAAATAAGCTACTAGAGAAAATTACTATCCACAAGAGAAGATAATAACAGAGAAAGAAATCATATACAAAATAGCTATAAAACAATTTAAAATTTAAAAAATGGCAATAGTATTTTCTAACCTGTCCGTAATTATCTTGAATGTAAATGGATTAAATTGTCCTTTTACAGCACATAGAGTGACCAAATGGATACTGAAACAAAACCCAACTGGAGGCTGCCTACTAGAGACTCACGTTGCCTATAAGAACACACATAAAATAAAAATTAATAATAGAAAAAGATATTTTGTCGGAGGTAGACCAGCCTATCATGAGGTCTCTAATTCAGGGTAAAGCATGAAGGCCAGCCATCTCTGCAGCTCCTTATCAAGAACACTCATGATGAAATAGCCAGGAGGCAGCCCAGACAGGGTAATGTGGAGACCTGCACAGAGAGTCAGCAGACAGACAGGCTGAGACTCTGATGACAGGTTAGGAAGCTGTTTTGTCTGCCCCGAGGAAATGAAACTTTTTATCCCCTCCACCTTTCTGAATGCATTATCAGTTTGTTGTTGACAACTTATTGCCCTATGCTCTTCCACCCAACCTTCTGGGGGGCTTGGGATTCCTTTGTCCTATTTTTGAATTTTGACACCTTTGCATTTTTTCATGAATGATTTGTGTTAAAGATCAATAAAAGGTTTCTGAGGAGTCAGAGTGCTGCTGCATTGCCTCAATCTGCCACTCGGTGCATGAGACAGTGTACATTTCTCCAGGCTTCTCAGACTTTATGTGAAATCTTTCTTCTTTCAATGTAGGGGAAACTGTGCCCTAATCTTTAGCATAAAACTCACTTCCTGCTGGAGAGATCTAGAGAATCATGAGAATGACATCTGAGTGCAGAAGACCAGAAAACTAACCTCTAAGGGAGAATGCATATGTGAAATGTGGCACTACCAGCCCTGATGGTCATGGTAAAAATTCTCTGGATTCCAAAGGTCTCTTGATGCTGGAGGTGGAGGTTGTACTCAAGGTCTTCAGTTTTGCAAAAACAAAGGTGGAAACATTCTATCTCACTTTCTCCACTTCCTCCCTAATCAGTGCTAATATTGGGCAAGCAGCTTTTGTCTACTTCTTCTCATTTTATGATAATAAATACAGACACAAGGTTTACTCAGGAGGGCTCCTCCCAGAGTTCCTCAGTCCTCTGGCACAGACTTTGTGGCAAGCCTCTTCATGCCTCATGCCAAGACACCCCTACTTCAGTGCTGTCTCCCGTGTTGGCCCCCAGCCCAGGTTGGGTTTCCCCTGGAACTCTGACACTATTTCATGCAAATGGAAACCTAGTATGAGCAGGAATAGCTATACTTGTATCAAACCACATAGATGTAATCATGAAAACCATAAAAAGGTCATTAAATAGCAATAAAAGAGTAAATAAAATAAGATGATACACAACCAGAAATATATATGTATCTAACATCAGAGCATCAAAATATATAATGAAAATATTAATAGATGTAAAGGGAGGGATAGATTGCAATACAATAATAGTGAGAAATTTCAATACCCCCTTTTCAACAATGGATAGATCATTCATACAAAAATATCAATGAAGAAACATGGGATATAAACTACACTCTAGACCAAATCATCTAACAGTCACAGAGCATTCCACTCAACAACTGGAGATTGCATTTCATCTCAACAGCACAAGAAACATTGTCCAATATAGATCATATGCCACAATACCAATCCTAACAGATTTCAGAAGATTGAAATCATTTCAAGAATCTTTTTTCATTATAATTTTAGAAAAATAGAAATCAATATAAGCAGGATCTTTGGAAATTAAATATATGGAACTGAACAACAAGGCCCTGAATGACTAAAGTGTCAATGAAAAAATTAAAGGGAAATTTTAAATTTCTTAAAACAGCTGCAAATGAAATACAAAATACCAGCACCTATGGGATATGGAAAAATTGTTTCTAAGAGGAAGGATCACAAATAAACAGCCTAATGGTGCACCTTGAAAAATGAGAAAAATATGAACTAAACCTAAAACCGGTAGAAGGAAATAGTAACACTCACAACAGAAATAAAATATTGACTAGAAATATAATTCAAAAAATCAACTAAATATTTTTTTGAAAAGAGAAAACATTTGCTTAGATGGATTAAGGAAAAAGAGAGAGAGCTTGAATAAATATTATCAGGAATTTTAAAAAGGCATATTACAACTAATCTCAGAGAAACAATAAGGATCATAAGAAACTATTATGAACAATTACATGTGAAGAAATTGAATTTATTTGGAAGTACAAAAGATCTCAAATAGGCAAAACCATGTTCAACAAAAAGAAAGAATCTGGAGGGATCACACTGACTTCAAAATATGCTACAAGGTTACAGCAACCAAATCAGCATAGTAGTAGCAAAACAAGACACATAGGCCAATGGAACAAAATGTAAAGTTCAGAAATAAATCCATGCATTTACAACCAACTAATTTTTTAACAAAAGTGGGGGGAAAACAGTCTCCTCAAAAAATAGTAAAGGGGAAAATTGTACCCACATGTGGAAGAATAAAATCAGACACTTTATCTCATCATATACAAGACCTGGAACACATTCTCCCAAGTATCTTAGGAATGGAGGAAAAAGTATCCAATGTACTCAGTACTTCTATGAAATCAATTTATATTTACTCACATTTTCTTATGAAAGATAGAACACAACTATAGCCCAGGATGAAGGAGAGAAAATGGAGTGGGAAGGGAAGGGAGGTGGGAGGTTTGAAGAGGGAGGGTAAAAGGCAGGACTGCACCTATGGAGCATATTGTAAGGCTACAAGTCAAATCTGTCAAGTGTAGAACATAAATGTTTTACACAATAATCAAGTAAATGAGGTGAAAACTATGTTGATTGGTTTGATGTTATTATGTCAGATTGTATTAAAAAAAATCAACACATTGCACCCCACATATGCATAAATGTATTCATGATCTAGGTGTATAGGACTTAAAAAATAATTTTTAAAAATGGCAAAATAAAAATCAAAATGGATTAAAGACTTAATTGTAAGATTGAAACTGTGAAATTACTAGAGGAAAACATACAAGAAAGGCATCATGACCTTGGCTTAGGCAAGAATTTTTTTTATAAGGCCTAAAAAGCTAAAACAATGGGGGCAAAAATAGACAAATGGAATGGCACCATATTACAAAGCTTCCTTCCACACCACAAAAGAAACAATCAATGGAGTAAAGAAATGACCTACACACTGATAGACTATATTTTTAGACTATACGTCTGATGAGGGGTTAACATCCAAAATATATATGTGATTCAAACAAATCAATTTCAAAAAGACTAACTTGATTTAAAAAGAAGCCAAAGACCTAAATAGAACTTTTTCAAAAGAAAAATACACATAACCAACAGGTATATGGAAAAATTCTTATGACTGCCCATCCTCAGAAAAATGGAAATCAAAATTACAATGAAAAAATCACCTCACTTCAGTTAGAGTAGCTATTATCAAAAAAGACAACAGATAAGTGTTGGAAGGATGTGAAGAAAAGGGAATCCTGGTGCACTGTTGATGAGAATGTAAATAAATATAGCCATTATGGAAAGCAGTATGGACATTCCTCAAAAATCTAAAAATATAACTACCATATGATTCAGCTGTCCCACTACTGAGTATATATCCAAAGGAAATTAAATCAGTATGTTGAAGATACATCTGCCATCCCATATTTAATGTAGCACTATTCACAACAGCCAAGATTTGGAGACAATGTCTATCAACAGATGAATGGATAAGGAAATGTATATATACACAATGGAATCCTACTAAGTCATACAAATAAACGATATCCTGCCTTTCACCACAACATGGATGACTATGTGGAGAATATTAGTTTCTGTGAAATTAGCCAGGCAAAGAAAGATAAACACTGTGTGATCTCCCCAAAAAGTTGATCTTGTGATAAACAAGTCCCCTACCCTTGAGAAAGAAACTTCCTTTGAATCCATTAGTCCCAGCCCCCTCAAAGGTGGGGAGGAGAACTTTGAAAAGAGGCCTGAAGATAAGGGAGTGCTTAGGGATGGGGAAGAACTTCAGGGAGAAACTTGAAGATAAGAAAGTGCCTAGGAAAGAGAGGCTTGATATACCTCCCGCCTCCCCCCCTTGTACTACGTGATACCCCCACCCCTACCCCCACTCCCAGGCCTAACTGCAATGATTCAGCCTCTGTTCCTTTGCTTGCTTGCTGTGATGCAAAAATAGAGTATAAAGACCCATTTCATCTGTCATTGGGGTCGCTTGCTTCCTATGGCAACGACCCCTTCACAGGTACAATAAATTTCTATTTGCATAAAAAGTAGGGTCCGAGTATCTTTCTCAGCTGTGTAAGTCACAACAATCTCATAAAAGTTAAGAGTTGAATAATGATGGTAGGGGAGGAAGGTGTGAGGAGACGATGGTCAACAGGTGAGATGTTACAGTTAGATAGAATTAATAAGTTCTGGTGCTCTACAGCAAAGTAGGATGACTGTGTACTTTTAAAAATAGGTAAAGCAGAGGATTTTGATGTTTTTTTCACAAAGAAATAACAATGTTTGTGTGCATTAACCTGATTTAATTGTTATGAAATGTACACATTTTCAACACATCATATTTTCAACATTAACATGTAAAAATATTATATGTCAATCAACAATTGAAATAAAAAGTATAAAAAGAATGTATTCAAGAAAAATATAAGGGTGGCACCTGTGGCTCAAAGGAGTAGGGTGCCAGCCCCATATGTGATTGATTTTTTTCCCTCTACACCGTAGGTTTTATTTAATGCCCAAATTTGCTGAAGTGCATCAACTGACAAATCTTCATGGACTTAATCCATACTGGGGCTGAAATTAAACTTATACCTAGGGACCCCATCAATTTAAACAAAGTATTGCCTATTAATCTTAGGCGAGTTACAACACATAAAAGTAGAAGACAAATAGCTATGCTTCACCTAAACTATATCCTAGCCTAAATTCCCCATGGTCATATCATATATCGCTTTTAAATGTTCCATAGTGGATGTGAACACTCTAACCCAAAGAGTAATAAAGTGAAAATAAATTATCTTTGGCTGTTACAAATTGGCATGACAAAATGGAATCCTATGATAATTCCCTAAATTAAAATAGTTAACATGCCCAATGTAAAATAAAACAGGACTTTCAAGGTTTGAATTTTATTATACACATATGAGGCCTAAATAGAGAAGAAATAATTATCTCCCCACTGTTTCTCCATGTAACAATCCAATCTGGCCAATTCTTAAACTTGGAAATAATCAACATTTCATGGCAGGTTACTGAAATCTTAATACTGATCTTCCATGTAGTAAGGAACCCATATCCAATGTTATGGAAATCGCTGACTTAGTCCAGTCAGCACCTGTTAAATGTTTTGCTGTGATTGACTTGGCAAATATGTTTTGCTTAGTGTATGTCAGTAGCTTCTCAAATACAAATTGCTTTCACCTATGAAGGGTCCTAACACACCTTTACTCACGGGATACCACAGCAAACTTGCCATCGTCCAGACTGTGCAAGCAAGAAATTAAGCACATCTAGCTTTCTGCAGGACCACAGATAGGGTATTGCATTGATGACATCCACCTCCATGGATAGCCAGTGGCATTCTCATTTGGGACATACACATCCTCATTACAAAGAGCTCATGTGAAGGAAATGAGTCATTTTTCCACACATGGTTTAGGGACTCTACTTAGCTTGAATACCTGAAATCATTGAGTAAACAGAAGGTTATTGAATTCAGAGAGTATTTAGAAATAGTTGTTGACTCTCTCTGCATTTATAATTTTAAACTAAGTGTTCATATTTTTAAGCCTATTTGTGTTCTGGATCAGCAGTCCCCAGTTTTTTGGCACCAGGGATCAGTTTCATGGAAGACAATTTTTTCACAGACCAGGGCATGGAGGTGGTGGTTTTAGGATGACTCAAGTGCATTACATTTATTGCGGCCTTTATTTCTATTATTACTGCACTGCAGTATATAATGAGATAATTCTGCAATTCACCATTGTTGTGGGAATATTTCTTGCATGGTGCAGCACAGCAGAGACAAGGCCTGAGATCAAATGTCGGGGAATAAGGAAGACTGCAGCTCTCTCTTTGGCATTCAGCAATATTCTTTATTTTACCAAAACTTATATAGGCAGTACTGCATGTAGACACAATTAATCAATAAACTCCTGACTAAAACCTTAAGCTCCAAGCTCTTCTCAGCCTGGCACCCACAGACCTACTGATTAACCAATAACCATTCCACTAACAATATCTCAACTTATTCTTGCACTGAGTAATTAAAAACAAAACCACAAAACAAGGTTCTGGGAAATAAGCTTTTTGAATGCTTGACCTTTAACAGACCATCTGGAGGCAGTCATTCATCTTAGGGAGTAGTTTGGAAATAGCTGTGATATACAGGCACCTGCCTGCAGGCCTGCCCCCATGAAACCTAGGCCATTGGTTATTTCTACATGACTAGGCCATTCAGCCACATATGGAGTTCTACCCAGGTTCTCTCCATTCCAACTCACAAAAGACTTGCTCTCATGAAATGAAACTGTTTAAAGGTTTACTTATAGGCTTTCCACCTATAACCATAAAGCAGAATAAATGGGAATCCTGAGCTTGCTTTCCTGCAACTAGATAGCCTCATCCAGGGGTTAGGGGAGATGACACCTGAAATGTGTTCCTTATGGCCTCAGCTGCACCTCAGATCATCAGACACTAGATTCTCATAAGGAATTCACAACTTGGATCCCTCACATATGAAGTTTACAGTGGGGTTCACTCTCCTATGAGAATGCTACTGCTGATCTGGCAGAAGGGGAGCTCAGATGGTGAAGTAAGCCAGGGGAACAGCTGTAAATACAAACGAAGTTTCATTCACTTGCCAGTTCACAGCCCATGAGTTGAGGAGTGTAGTTCTGGAAACAACATTTTCTTCATTTATACTGTTGCTTGCAAATCAGCCCACCTTGTACGGGCCTCCTCCAAAAAAGGATTCTGGAATCTATCAAGTTTCAAGATAACAGATCGTCACACTAGTAACATAATTACTTGATGTCATGTCTCTTGGAAATTTTGGACACCCATTTGTGGTCATAAAGTGTCAAGGAATTTCTGACTGAAGGAACTACTTTAATTTGTCCTGTATTATACAATGCTGGACTGGTAATTGCTGACCATATACTGAGCTCTCTCCTGACATAAGAGGATATCACAGAATCTGAGACCATGACCCTCCATACTCAGTTGCTTATTACATTTTGAGACATGGAACCAGCATCCTGCAAGCTCAGCTTGACTACTTAGGACTCTTAGCTACCAAATGCAGCCAATCCTGACCTTTCCAGGACTTCCCACCTCAAGCAGGTAAAGTCTCCCCTGTCCTCCATCCTTTGTCAAATGCCATAGTTCTGGGAAAGGTAACCTCCTCCCAAATCATTTAGCTTCTTAGGTAACTTCCTGGGATCAATTGCCTGTACAAATGGGAGTTTGCCCAATTTAAAAATGGAATTAACACTGCACACATGAGGGAGCTAATTGGATAGCTGCTGCTTTCTGTCCCTTAACAGAGATGTCCCTGATAAAGAATAGCACCCAAAACTTAGCATAATTGTCCAAACTTCATACAGAAATCTTAGTACTGAATGCCCTACCTAATAATCAGTCCTATTTATACATTGTTACAGAGTAAAAGAATAAAAAACTCCAGGAAACTCTTACCTCACACATAGGAAGATAAATCAAGATAACATGTCTCCCCATATATTAAGAACACAATAGAAACCATCACCCCGACACTCCTTATACACTTTACTGTCCTAGACATTATGGCAGGAGCCACACACTTGTGTCATGTCTCAGAATGTGGGATGCTAGGCTCTTGTACAACCACTCAACAGAACTTTCATCTTCCTTATTCAGGCCACATAGAGCAACATATTGGCTTGTTTAAATAAGTTAACATTCAATTAAATAAACTACAGTAAATTTTAGTTATCAGTCAGACATTATAAGAGAATTGTAAGAAGGAGTCTGACTCCGTTTCTTAATATTTGACTGCTGACACTTCATGTCTTATCACTTCTCTCTTCCCCTGGTGTTTTTCAGATTTCCTTGAGAGTAAATGTGTAAATGACTTGTAGCAAATGGAGCTGGAACAAATTAATATGCATCACTTCTAGGACTGGTTCTTAAAACTCTGCCACATTTGATTTTCCTTGATCTTTCTCTCACTTTGCCTTCATGCAAATAAATGTGTTGATATTTAATATAAATTTTTGAATGTGACAGATCCAGAAAATTAAAAGAATCTGGATTCCACATATAATTGCTTGCAGGAGAGATATTACCTACCAGAAACATTTGGAATTCATGAGTAAGAAATTAATGTCTGGAGCTTTGATCCTTTAGATATTATAGGATTTTATTGTTATAACAACTAGCATCATCTAAAAAAATGAACTGCACAATTCCATAGAAAGCTTAAAAACAAGTAAATCAAAGTAATGTACTATTTTACAATAAATATATAGGAGATGAATTATGAAGAAATCAAGGCAGATTAACACAAATATCGGGATTGTTGTTACCTGTGTCAAGGAAGGCTATGGATGTGATTAAGTAGTTGCATTTATGCTATTCATTAATATTTAAACAGTGCACATACATTAAATACACTGTTTTGTCAGTATGTCATAATGCCCAGTATAAATTGACAATGATCCTTTATTAGGTAAAATATGTAATCTATAAGCTAAGTATCAAACAGTATTATAGTTGAAAAATTAGTCTTTAGTTATTAGGAATTTCGAATTGACATAAAATATAGTATTTTATAGCACCATAGTATAACGGGAATAATAGCTTCTTTTGAATTTCAGATTAATATGCGGGGAAGAACAAGTTTACACTGTTTGTGTTTCTAAGGTAAAGTTCAAGACATTCTTCTTAATACTACATTTCACAAGAATGAAAAAGCAAGTACCAATGTAATTGATACTAACAAGAACAGCTTCTTACGGCAGATTATCTCACTGCTGGAAATACTGCTACATCTCATATACTGGCTGACACCGGAGGCTGAATGGATTCTAAAGCTGCACAGAATTGCTTAGTAGGCAGAGGTTTTGATACTTGAGGCAAAAAATACAAGTTATTTTATGGTGTTAGACGTACTCCTGGTAAGAGAAGTTGCTCTGTGTAGTTTATGACATTTTCACATGGGAAAAAAATACCTGGATTCTCAGGTTTCTGGAAGAAGACCATGTCATTTTCATTGGAGAATCCTTTTTTTTTTTTTTTTTAAAGAACAATTCCTTATATGCTGTTGGGGTTTAATAGAGATGGAGCCCCTGAAGAAAAATACCTCAAAGGACCATGTGGTAAAATTTACTCATAGCAAGATGGGTTTTGGCAAGATGACTAAATCAAACCAGTATGTGGGTTCATCAAAACACCATCATGAGCTGGAAAGAATACAACTGAGATCAGGGGGCACAATTAGACTAATGAACAGGTGGCTTAGATACACATGTCATCTGTCACAACTGAGGCACCTGAAGAATTAGGTAAAAGAATGACTTGGTTATCATCAGCTAGCCTCTTCCAGTGGCTGCTACATTACCAGGACAATGTTTAGCTCATGCATGGGCACCCACTCTTCAAGACTGATCTATCTACTTCTACTAAAAAATGTCAAACTTGTTAGCAACAGAGCTCAATGTTGAGTCCCCGGTATGGCACCTCCCTTTTAGAAGACCAACCAGCCACTTGGCAGCAAGTTGACTTCACTGGACTCCAAAGTGGTAGCAATTCATTTTACTTTCATTGACACATATTTATGGCATGAGTTTTCTTTGTACACACGTAGATCTACACCCAGCATCACTGCGGTCTAATGTGTGTGATTCCTTGCCATTCAGTTTTCCATAAGGTTTTGAAATAGTGCTTTGATTTAAAAAGCCACTTTACAGTAAAATATGTAAAGTAGTGGCTGAATGACCATGTATTTCACTAGTCTTCAGTTATATCACTGAAAAGCTATTAGCCTTATGAAACAATGATACAGCCTGCACAAGAAATAGTTGAAGTTCCAGTTTGGAGGTGACACCCTTCATGAATGGGTCACCATCATCTAGCATACAGTATACATTCTACATTGGTGACCATAATGTGGTGTTGTATACACAAAAAATAGAGTGCATGAAACCTAGAAGTGGACGTAGGAGGGGCCTAACTTACTATCAATCTCAGTGACCAGATTAAAGGATTTGTGCTCTGCATCCTGGCAGTCTGATCTCTGTAAATTTAGAGGGTTTTTGTTTGTTTGTTTGTTTGTTTGTTTTTGAGACAAAGCCTTAAGCTGTCCCTCTGGGTAGAGTGCCGTGGCATTATAGCTCACAGCAACCTCCAACTCCTGGGCTCAAGCGAGTCTCCTGCCTCTGCCTCCCAAGCAGCTGGGACCACAGGCGCCCGCCACAATGCCCGTCTATTTTTTTTTTTTTTGGTTGCAGCCATCATTGTTGTTTGGCGGGTCTGGGCTGGGGATTCGAACCCGCCACCCTAGGTGTACGTGGCTGGCGCCCTAGCCGGTTGAGCCATAGGCTCCGAGCCAAATTTAGAGGTTTTATTTGCAGAGAGTGAATGCTTGAATTTTATCATCAGTAGAATGTGGAGATACTGCTATACAAAGAGGACAGAGAAGACCCACGTGAAGAAGGAATGGTGACGTGACCAGGGTATTGGTCTGGGTCCAATCAGCAGGTAGAACCTAAACAGTCGAGTAAGCAGGGTAAGTATAATAGGTTATATTAATAACTATGATAAAAAGTAACTATAATATATAAGAAAACTGTACGGTATCCTAAGGCAGAGAAAGAATACCCAAGGAAGGAAAAGCATTCAAGAACACTTTGACCCCTTGGATAAGGCACTGTTCAGTAGAGCAGATAGATCACTGGATTGTTCTCTGGCTTGGCTAGGTGAGAGTTTATCTGGAGTTGTATAAACAATAGGCTGATTTCCACAATGCAAGTGGAGGAACAAAGGATTAACAACTGTGTCATGGCTGTGCAGCAGGAGTCTGGGTACTGTTTGAGGCAGGAAAACTTCAGTGCATGCAGATCACATGGGGACTCACAGAAAGAGTCCAGGTGCTGACCAGGGCAGGAGCCCTTCAGACAATCTGGATTACACAGGGATTTTGATTTCTGTGTCAAGAGGGCTGTCTGCAGAAAATTTACCTCCAAGCCAAGGCTGTACAGTCACAGAGGGGCAATATGTTGGGTTCCTTATTGGACAGGTAGCGCTGGCTGTCTTTACACCCTCACGGTCATTCCCTGGCCCCAGTGGACACCACGTGAGGGACTCTTCTCCCGAAAATCCCTTCAGGGAACTCTCCTAAGAAAACTTAATATTGTACCCCCTTTAAATGAAAAATACTTAAAATGATTAATTTGTCATAGAGCATATATTGCTCTATGTTTATGGTGCTGAAGCGTATATTGGTCCTGAAAAGTAAAAAAAAAAAAAAAAAGTGAGACGCAAAGTTACAGATTCTTCAGGGATGAGGGTCTGGGTCGCCCCATCAGATGACCTAGCTGAACAGTGTTATCTAAACGTCAAGAGAAACAGAAAGGTGTAGGAGAAAAGGAGTATGGCAAATATCAGTTGGAATCGTGAGACATTGCATATTAGGTATTGACTGTATTTTCTCCTATCAACCATCTTTATGTGTGATACCCCCCAAAATCCTGAAATAGCTATTCCCAGAAATTACAGGAATGGAACCAAGGGACCCAAGGGGTGGATTGCTGTGGATAGAATAGCTATTCATACCCCCCCCCCTTTATAAAGCTGCTGACAGCTAAACACCCCTTTGAGAGTCCCCTCAAGGGAAGAAAGCCTCCTCACACAGGTATTGTCTCTCTTTTTCAGAAGCAGCTCGTATTCACTGGCTGCTGATGAGAAATACTAGTTGATAAATTTGGAATAACCCTAGTGCTGCTCCATCCCACCTTCAGCTTTTGGGCTCTGAGTGGGCCTCATCATGACTACATCGCAGCCTAACAGCTTCCTCAGCCTAATGCTCGTTCTTTCAGTCTACAGGAGCTAGTATCCTGGAATCCTGCTGAGACAGGGTCCCCACTTCCCTGCCGCGGTTGGCAGGCGTTAACCTCTCCGACCCAGCCAGCCAAGCCTGCAACCGCCGCCTGCTGCCTTTCCCACCGCGTTGGCAGAGGCCCTCGTGGCCACCGGGGCTGGCTGGCTCTGGGCTGTCTCCTCGTCCTGGCTGGGCTGCTGGAAGGTCGGCTGGCGAGCAACCGAAGCCTCTTTCCCTAGAGTGACAAGTTCTTCTATTCCCAGACTCGGCCTCCAGGGCTGGCTGCTGATTACCACCTGACATACGATCAGCAATCCTGATACAGGGATCCCCCTTCAAAGCTGAACAGGGACCTTCCATTTCCTGGTCCTGGACAATTTCCTGTAAGTTTCCTAGGCCTGCACAATTTTGAGCACCGACTGATTCACCTTGCCCCTAGGAAGGGACTGTACCTATTCACTAAGGAGTTCATTCATCTTGCCCCAACTGAAGGGACTGTATCTATTCATTTCTTACCAAGCCCTGGCCAAATGCAAGTACAAAGGACCCTGCCACTATGTACACCACTGGACAAAGAACCCAGGTGGAGAGATTTTTCTGACATGAGTCTTTCCCTCTGCCAGAAGCTCTGGTACTTTCTCTGTATTCTTTTCTGTATAATAAATCCTATCTTACCACTGAGCTGTCGTCCATGGGTTCATTCTTGGAATCCCAGAAACCAAGGACCTACTGGAGAAAGAAATTCCAGTGATAATACCACAGTACACTTCCTGCACGCTCATCCCTGTCTCATAGTCGGCCTCATGAACAGTCCGCTTAGAATAGTGGACAAGCTTCTGACAATCACACTTTATTATAGCATCTGAGAATCAATATACATATCCAAAATAGCAACCGAAGAACAAAAACTTGTTACACAACAATGCTTTCTCTCAGTTCTTCTCTGAATTTGAAAGGAAACTGGGAAACAGGGCAGAAGCTCCTTACTTGACAAACATCAAGTGCTATATACTGGAAGATGAGGAGTCTTTATTCAATGAGATGCTTTAAATGAACAAGCAGCTCAGCATTTGGTGTAAAAATAAATGGGTAAACTTCCAGATTGCCTGTTACTTAAAAATAATCTCCTGGTGAGCTAAAATTAACTCTCTGCTAACTTCTGAGTGCCAGTGGCCGCCCTCCTAACGACTTGAGCCTAGGTTGTCACTGTTTATGTAACACGCTCCCTAGGAATAGGCAGCTTAGGAAAGCGTTCTGAAAATATGGTAGTAACCTTTACTGCAAATGTGATATAGTTTAAATCTCAAGATGGCCACATCTTCTTGTTACATAATTCACCACAGAAAGTACATTTTTAAAGCATTTTGCTTATTTTTATAGTTTTTATTTTTGATTAACCAAATTACCCGTATTTATGGTGTACCTCATGATGTTCTGATGCACATGTGCATTCTAAAATAACAAAATCAAGATAATTCATGTATCCATTTGGCTTTTTTAAAAAAAGCTTTAGAATATTCTGGGATGCATCGTTTTTTCAAAAACGGTGTCACTCCACAGATATTTCTTAATTTATATTATTTTTTGTAAGACTAAGCTATGTTATAGTTTATGCCTAAAATTTACCACAAAATATTTTGATCAAAATTCAGTAAACATTACACCGTGCAATATGATAGTAAATAAGCAAGAAACATTAGCATCAAGTAGAAGTACATGGTGTGAATTCCCTGCCAGTGGCAAAGGAGTGAGACCCAGGTTTTCTTCACACCTCACCCAGATTGGAGCAGAAGGTGACAGGGAAGTACTGGGTTTTGAAAACCATCAGCAAACATCAAGAACTGAGTCATGTACTTTAATGCTGCCTTCTGCCAGATAAAAATCCTATCAACTATAGTCTTCTTAGTAAAGTATCACAAGAATGGAAAAATAAATACCCAAGGTACTCCATACTACTATGAAATCAACATATAAACAATTACATGCTCATAAGAACAATAAACTAATATATTCTACTTCAGGTGGAGAGGGAAGTGGGAGCCGGTAGGATAGAGAACGATTGGCAGAAGGAGGGAGGGTAACACGTCCCCTGGGTGACGGGCTCTTTAACAAATGGAGCTCTACCCTGGAAGTGAGAACAGTGTAACCTAAAAATGTGTACCTTCATATTAATTTGAAATAAAAAAAAAATTTTAATAATCCTTATCAATCTCACTATATTGAAACTAGTGAGTCTTTTAAGCATGCTCTGCTCTAACATATAAGTATGAAGTACTTTTCTTGTTTGTTTATTTCAATTTAAAACCAACCATTCTTACATAATCAGGCCTTTTTAAACCTTGGCTTTTCTCAAAATCAATTTTATTCTCTTTTAATGAGAAAAAAAATCCTGCGCTATGTTTTTATTATGTATTAGCTTTATTAGCTTAAAGATATGCAATTAACATTCAACAACTGAAAACAATTCCACAGGGCAATGCATGCTTATATTTTTGTAAGAAAATATCCTTCTGATAAAAAAAAAATAAGTAATGTTAACAAAATAGAAATCTGAAGCAGTCCACTAGAATCCAACAGTTCAAAATAAATAACCTAAAGATTTATCTGACTTCAACACATTCATGTAAGAAAATGTCAAGGAATATCAGATTCTAAGAAGGCGTTATTTCTGGTTATTGATAGTGGATGATGAGTTTACCTTCAATACTTTAATTCTTTTCTGTGATTCTATACAGATGTGCCCAACTTAATTTAGAGTTCAGCACACACACCAGGCAATTACCTTCTGAACATAAAATTCCAAATAACTTTTGAATTTCAAACTTGTCAGTACCCTTACCTGGTACTTTATGAGAAATATTAGGATTCTACCTTTGAAAAATGATTCATATAATTGTAAAGATGCTTTTATTTTTTAGGAGAGAGAAAAATCTACCTATTTAGAACTTTTATTTTTATGTATTTATTTATTTTTTAGAGACAGAGTCTCATCTTATCGACCTTGGTGAAGTGCTGTGGTGTCACAGCTCACAGCAACCTCCAGCTCTTGGGCTTAGGCAATTCTTTTGCCTTAACCTCCCGCGTAGCTGGGACTACAGGTGCCCACCACAACACCCGGCTACTTGTCTTGCAGTTTGTATGGGGTGGGGTTCGATTCTGTCACCCTTGGTATCTGAGGCCGGTACCCTACCCACTGAGCCACAGGCGCCGCCTAAAAATGTAAATTCTTTCTCTTTACATTTCCTGAACTATTTTCTCTTTCGGTGTTTGTTCATTTAAGCCTCCAGTGATTCCTGAGTGTTACACATGAAACAAGAGAGTATCAACAATCGCACCAAAGGATTGGAAACACCTAGAAAAATACTTGTCTTCAAACTTTGCTGAGAAAAAATGAACCCACCACTGACACTCACAATAACTTGTGAATTAGGATGCAATAACACCCCACTCCCCTTAAATTCAGTACCCATTTGACCTTAGCCTGGGCATTCTTCCTTTCTTTCTTTGGGATACTAAGCTTTCTCTCTTGAGGAAGGGCTTGATTCACCAGCCCAGACATTAAGGC
The DNA here is from genome assembly GCA_963575145.1 of Galago senegalensis. Taxonomy (NCBI): domain Eukaryota; kingdom Metazoa; phylum Chordata; class Mammalia; order Primates; family Galagidae; genus Galago; species Galago senegalensis. The sequence continues at coordinate 21,970 of CAUYTI010110540.1, forward strand.
ATAGAAGAATTCCAAAAGGCTGTGCACCCCAACTGGCTGGGTCTTTCCTTTTTTATCTCCAGTCAAAAAACTTCCAACCCATAGGTACCTTTTTCATTGGCCAGTTTGAATCAGGCAGGTGGGGCTATTCCAGCCCCCAGAGAACTACAGGATTTCACAGAACTTGGTAATTTCCAAGTTCTAGAAAGGTTAAGTCTACAAACTCCTAAGAGCTGAGTCACCATGGAGAGGACCCTGCAGGTGTATCCTTGTGGTCTCCTTTAGAAGACCTGTTCTCCTAGATCTCAACCTTCTTAGGTATCCTCTCTCACTCCTAGATGTCAAAGAGAACAGTCTTGGAGAGGCTACTCTCACTACTCTCCAAAATCACTGCCCTTCTGATAAGGTTTGAGAACCTCTCGCTGTCTCTGCATATTGGCTGCCAGTGACAGGCAGCCAGACTCTCTTCCTCCAGTAACTGTCTTTCTCCCTAACACAGAGGCCAACGGAAAACCTTACACGTACTTCTTTGAAGGTTTCCTGGTACCAACTCACACATGGCAAATTAATAAAAGGCATACAGACTTATTAATGTACTACGTATGTGGGAAATCATAGAGAGATTACCCCAACCTCCAACGGGGGTACAGATGCTTAAATACTCTTTTTCAGAAAAGAAGAAAGACACAGGAATGTAGACCATTCTCTTGAAAGACAACAAATGATTTGAGAGAATGAATGCAAGAGGGAGGAAGAAGAGATGTTGTAAATGATTCTTCTAGGAATCTGAATGAACCTGAGAGGCAGAAATTATGCTGAGGAAAAAGCCATTCTCCAAGAGTGGTAGATTTTCTAACTGCAGCAGATAAGGAGGCAACAGGAAAACAATAGAAAGCAAGTGTTTGTTTGTTTTTGTTTTTGGCCGGGGCTGGGTTTGAACCTGCCACCTCTGGCATATGGGGTCAGCGCCCTACTCCTTTGAGCCACAGACACCGCCCAGAAGGCAATTATTTTTATTTTGGAAAGATTCGTTGTTACATAAGGACATTTGCAGTGGTTCTCGATCAACCCTTTCACAAGGGTTGCCTAAGATCATTACTATTCATAACAGTAGCAAAATTACAGTTATGAAGTAGCAAGAAAATAATTTTATGGTTGGGGGTCACCACAACATGAAGAACTATATTAAAGGGTCAAGGCATTAAGAAGGTTGAGAACCACTGTTGAGAGTCCATCCCTGATAGAATCAGGTGTACCAGCCCAAATACAACTGCCCTGCCCAGGAAGGACAGACCCATGTCCCTCCCAGGAAATAAAAATGCTACCAATTGCTGCCCCCCCCCACCCTTTAAATCCCCATGGCCATAACCCACATGTGGAATTCCCTTCCTGATTTCACCCCTCCTGCATCCAGGTGGAATAAAAGCCACATTGACCACACACACTGGGCCTCCATTTTCCTTTCATCTCCCACCTCAGGATAATCTTTCATCTTCAGGTCCCCAACCTCTCATTCCTCCTCTTGTGGGGAGGGGAACATGACTAGGTTAAAAGGGACTTAATAGTCAGGCTTATTTCCAAACAGCTTTCCATTTTCAAAAGCACTCACCATGCTCAAACTACCATTTTTGGAAGATTATTTTCTGCTCCCCAACATTAACTTAGCAGGAAACAAAATTTAGGCTTAAGCAAACACAAACTGCCAATTCTCTTCTGATTACAAAACCAGGGGAATTTCACCTAGATAGTCCAAATGACATCAATGCATAATTGTAACCAATCAGTTCTTAAATTTCGTTTCACCTCTTTTTTTTTTGTCACCCTCAACACAGTGTCATGATGTCACAGTTCATAGCAACCTCAAACTCTTGGGTTCATGGGATCCTCTTGCCTCAGCCTCCCAAATAAATGGGACTACCCTGCCACTGCCATTATGCCGGGCTATTTTCTTTCTTTTTTTTTTTTTTTAGCAACCAGTTCTCCCTCTGGTTTAGGCTGGTCTCCAATACCTGGCTCAGCCTTCCAGAATGCTGGGATTACAGGCCTGAGCCATCATGCCTGGCCAAGTTTGCTTTCTTATGTACTTTGTAAGAGCTTTTCTTTCAATCACCCCCCTCCCAACACAACCTAGCCTGGAATCTCCAAACTACAACTCATGACTGAGAATCCATGAATTTCTGTCTGTTTGTTACATAAAGACATTTTAGAGAATCCACCTCTACTCTTGTGGTGAGGGGAGCAAGACTAGGTTATAAGAGACAAGGCAAGATGATCACTTGAGTCCATGAGTTGGAGGTTGCTGTGAACTATGATGCCACAACACTCTACCCAGGGCAACAGTTTGAGATTCTGTCTCAAAAAAATTTCAGTCATCATCGCTTGTTTCTTCAACATTTCCCATAATATTCAGGCTTTGGTTCATCTTCATTAACTGGAATTTAATGGGCTTGGAATGGTGATTCTAAAAAGAAATCAATGGGTATGGTTTGAAAGAGAATAAAAATAAAAGACTTCTGCATCATTATTTATCATTTTTATTAGAAATTTCAATCATCAGCCCAGCGTAGCTGCTCATGCCTGTAATCCTAGCACTCTGGGAGGCTGAGAGGAGTGCACTGCTTGAGCTCACAAGTTGGAGACCAGCCCCATTGGGAGGTTGGGGTAATCTATGATTTCCCCACATATGTAGTACTTTAACAAGTTTGTGTGCCTTTTCACTTATTAATTTGCCATGTGTGAGTTGGTGAGGTTGTCAAACTTGCAAAGGCCTGTCTCTACTAAAAACAGAAAAACGGAGGCAAGAGGATCACTTGAGTCCATGAGTTGGAGGTTGCTATAAGCTATGATGCCAGGGCACTCTACCCAGGGCAACAGATTGATACTGTCTCAAAAAAAATTTTTTTTCAGTCATCATCCCTTCTTTCTTGAACATTTCCCATAATATATGAAGAAACACCAGAAAAGAAATCATGATTTTCATCAGCTTGTGCTGAGAGCTATAAAAATATTTCTGATTTAATTGTGGTTTCTTCTGGACTATGATTTCCAAAAAGCTTTCCATTTTCAAAAGCACTCAGCATGCCTAAGTTACAATTTGTTCATACAATTATTAATTTTTACAATTACTTCCCGTAAATTAATCTCTTTAACCTTTTAATAGTACCCAAGTTTATTTTTATTTGTTGGGGAGGACAGAGTGTCACTCTGTTGCCCCAGGCTAGAGTAAAATGGGAATCATAGCTCTGTTGCCGTAAGGGTCTCGTGGAAAAGCAATGTCTTGGAGAGTAAGCACACTTATTGAAATTGTGTTTTAAATAAAGGTGACCATCTGCTCGCTCAGGCAAAATGGCAAGCTTCTTTATTTGCGGTTGGTTTATATAGGGAATTTTGTATATTCGGACAATATAGCAATGCCCTCATTGATCCATTTAAACATCATGTGACTACCTTGTGACACCGCACTCTACCAAGGGTTATGTAGTGAAACTGTCTCAAAAAAAAAAAAGTTAAATGTATAAAACACATACTCTAAATAATACAACAAACAAGATTTTTCAGAATATCCAATACTTCCTATGTAACATATTGTCATAATTACCTAAATCCAAATCTTAATAGTTATTCTTATGCTATATATCATAAGCTTCTTGATATTTTACAAAACACAATGTATTCCATTCAAATGTACAAACATTTGAAATTTGTACATTGAAATGTACAAAAAACAAAATTAAATAGCACCGCCTCCATGTCAATTTAACTAACCATAACAATTATTTCCATTTGAAATCAATTTCACAGATAGGAAAATAAAGTGAATAAAAGTGGAGAAATGTGGTAGACACAGACACCCCCACGACCTTTCTTAGCTATTTGT
>CAUYTI010110541.1:0-10416 GCA_963575145.1 Galago senegalensis
GTGGTGGGCACCTGTGGTCCCAGCTACTTGGGAGGCGGAGGCAAGAGACTCGCTTGAGCCCAGGAGTTGGAGGTTGCTGTGAACTGTAATGCCACAGCACTCTACCCAGGGGGACAGCTTGAGGCTCTGTCTCAAAAAAAATAAAATAAAATAAAATATCCTCTATTTGACAAAGAAATGAATATATGTAATTAACATTTTAGATCTTTTTTAGGCAAACATGAAACAAAGGTTACTGAGGAAGAGAAAGATAGGCTTACAAGGTAAGAAAGCTTACAAAGTAGAATACATTTGCCATAGGCACCGCATGGGCTTCCATTGCCAGGGCAAGTAGGCAAACAGGCAAAGGTTGTGGCTGGCTGCTGTCTTTTACATCGCCTGAGTCAGGCCTACCTCTTGGTTTCGAGATCACCTTGGTACCAGAGTCTTCCTGTGCATGCAGACCTACTGAGAGCCTCTCTGAGAGACCACTGTGGGGGATGTGAGTGCATAATGATTCCTCTACAGGCTGCTGTGGTCATCGTCCCGATTTTATCTACGTGTTCTTAGGCTGGAGAGTTTTCTACATCCTTTTGCAGTTGGTATGGTAAGTTCTGATTGTAAATTGGTAGATCATTTTTTACTTTTTTTTATTATGATATATAAGAGTTTTATATTTATAGGATTCATGTTATCTTTTGATACAGGCATATAATGTGTAATAATCAAATCAAGGTAATTGGGATATCCATCACCTTAAGCATTTATCATTTCTTTGTGTTAAGAATATCCCGATTGCACACTTTTAGTTACTTTAAACCATATTATAATTTGTTGTTGATGATAGTCACATTGTTTTCTTATCAGATATTGTTTATTATATATGTATCTAACTATCTTATTTTATTTTGGGCTCATTAACTATCCCTACTTTATCCTTCTCACCCTGCTACCCTTGAGAGTAATTGTTTTGATATTTAGCTCCCACATATGAGTGAGGACATGAATTTTTTTTTCTTTCTGTACTTACCTTATTTCACTTAATATAAAGGCCTCTAGTGCATCCATGTCATTCTAAATGACAGGATTTCATTCTTTTTTTGGCTGGATAATGTTTTATTGTACACGTGTACATTTTCTTTATTCATTCATTTACTCATAGGCATTTATGTTGATTGCAAATTTTGCCTATCATGAATAGTGCTGCTGTAAACATGGGCATGCAGGTAGCTTTTAAATATATGGATTTCTTTTCCTTTGCAGTGGGGTTGCTAGGGTGTACTGTAGTTCTAGTTGTAGTTTTGTGGGGAACCTCCAGACTGACTATACTGATTTACATTCCCACAAACATTGTAGATAAGTCCCCCCTTGTCCACATTTTCACATTCTTGGCAGCATTCATTAATGCCTATCTTTTTTATGAAAGCCATTTTAACTAAGGTGAGCAAATATCTCATGGTAGTTTTGATTTGCAATTCTCTGATTAGTGATGTCAAGCATTTTTAAATGTACTTGTATGTCTTCTTTTGAGAAATATCTATTCAGATCTTTGGCCCATTTTTAAACCAGACTATTGATGTTCTCTGTCAAGTTCTTTGAGCACCTGCTATATTCTAGTTATTATTCTGTTGTCAGACGGGGTCATTTGCAAATATTGTCTTCCATTCTGTTGTTGATTCTTTTGTTGTGAAGTTTTTTAACTTAATGTAATCCCATTTTTCTGATTTTGTCATTGGTTCCTTATGCTTTTGAGATAGTAGTGAAGAAATCTTTGCACAGATTCATGTCTTGGAGTGATTTCTGGAGTTATCTTTTAGTATGTTCATAAGTTCCGGTCTTACATTTAAGTTAGTCTATTTTGAGCTTATATATACATAGTGAGGGATAAGTATCTAGTATAAAGCCCTTGCATACGGATTTCAAGTTTTCTTGGCACTATTCACTGAAGAGTCTGTCCCTTTCCTAACACCTCTTGTACCTCTGTTGTACAAGGTTTCTCTAGAGATGTGTAGATTTATTTCTGGATTCTTTATTCTGTTCCACTTCTCTATGTGTCTGAATATATGCCAGTATTACCATGTTGTTTTGGGCTCTATACATCTGTAGTAAAATTTGAAGTCAGACAATATAATTTCTCTAGTTGTTTTTTTTTTTTTTCCTCGAAGTGGCTTTGGCTACTCTGGGACTTTTATAGTTCCATATAAAGTTTAGGATAATCTTTTCTAATTCTGTAATGAATGCGGTTGGTATTTGAACAAGAATTGCAGAGAATATGTAGATTGCTTTGGATAATAAGGATATTTAATTATAGTGATTATTTTCAATCGGCAGGGTGGACGGCCTTTCCATTTTTATGTGTTCTTTTATTTTATCAGCATCTGACAGTTTTCACTGTGGGGATTTTTCGCTTCTTTGGTTAAGTTTATTCTTTGGTGTTCTATTTCATTTGTAGCTATCGTAAATGCATTGTTTTCTTGGTTTCAGATTGCTGTTGGCATATAGAAATGCTACTGATATTTGTATATTGACTTTGTATCTTTCAACGTCATTGAATTTGCTAAACAGTTGATAGCATTTTGGTGGCACCTTTAGGTTTCTCTTGATATAAAATCATATCTACACGCAAGGATAATTCCATTTCTTTTTTTCCAGTTAGGTGCCCGTTATTTCTTTCACTTGTCTGATTGCTCCAGTAGTATGTTAAATAACAGTGAGGAAAGTGAGCACCCTGTCTTCCTTCCCATCATAGATGAAAGGCTTTTAGTTTTTGCCCATTCAGTGTGATACTAGCTCTAGGTTTGTCACAGATGGCTTTTAGTGCATTGAAATAAGTTCCTTCTACCTCCAGTTTTGCCCAAAGTTTTTATCATGACAGGATGTTGAATTTTATTAAATGCCTTTTTGGGGTCAACTAAATAATTGTATCATTTTGTTCTTTGTTCTTTTGAAATAATGTATCACATAGATTGATTTGTATATGTTGTGCTATCCTTAAAACCCTAGGATGAATTCCATTTGATCATGAATAATATCTTTAACATACTGCTGAATTTGTTTGCTCTCATTTTGCTGAGGAATTTATCAGAGATATTAATCTAGAATTTTTCTTTTTTTATTGTGTCTTTGGTTTTAGTACTAGAGTGATACATGTCTCATAGAATGAATTTGAAACTATGCCCTTCTCATTGATTTTTTGCAAGGTTGGTATTAGTTCTTTCTTAAATGTTTTGTCGAATTCAGCAGGAAAGCCATCAGGCTCTGCACAGTTCTCTGATGGAATACTAATTATTACTGCTTGTACCTCGTTACTTGTTATTCATCTATTCAGGGTTTGTATTTTTTTTCTTAATTCAATCTCGGTAAGTTGTATGTGTCTAGGAATTTATCAATTTATCTGCACATTGTGGCTTGAGTCAAGGTGGAATATCCTGAGATTGCCACAAAAGGATTGAAAAGATGGCTTCAATTTCCAACACCCTATCTTTGTGAAACAGGATTTTCTGTAGTGACAACGACCAAAATAAGATTACAGAGTTACAGAGTAGACTGAACGTAAGCAACACACTTCAGGTGTCACTGCCTCCCATCAGCCCCAGATGGTGGCATCTAGTTGTAGGAAAACAATCGTAGGGCCCCCACTTGTTTCTCATTATTGTGTAATTATTTCCATATATGTTACAATGTAATAATAATATAAAAAAGGACACAGTAAATATAACGCACTTGAATCATCCACAGACCATCCCCCCATAGCCACCCCCAGTCTCTGCAAAAATTGTCTCCTATGAAATCAATCCCTAGGGCCATACAAGTAAAGGGCTACTTGTGTGTCTATCTCTTTCTAAGCATTATTTCCAAAAGTGAATTACCTAAACATCATTACTGTCTTTAAGCACATCTTACTTCAGCCTTTATGCAGTTGGGCAAACTTTTCATCTTAAATTCATTGTTTATCTGCCACTCCTTAATACCGTAAAAACTGTTCCCCCTGTTTTTTTATTCATCATTCTGTACAGTAAACTCAATTATAGTTACGGTTCATTCTAAAACCATGTTTGAAAAAATTATCAGGTCACCTTATATTCAGATATGTAATTATCTTTTATGGATGACTGGTCACAAATTTAAAAAATTATTATCCATGAGTGCTTTGCATAGTTCGCTATAGCAAATGGTCATGCCCTATGAATTGCCTAGAAGTGCATCTAATTGTCATGCACCACTGAACACATTACATTTTTTCATAAAAATCAATAATTCTATCTGTGGGATCTTGCATTCAAGTTTGAATATATTTAGGCAATAATTGTCTGTGTGGAAGGAGTATGCAGAGAAGTAAACAGTTTTTGAATCAATCAGCACCTAGATTGCTGGCCTAGTTGTTCATTGATTTTTGAGCCATTTTCTCTATTTAATCAAAATAAAAATATAAAAAGATAGTAATTATTTTTGTAATGTTTCAGAAAAGATTTACTCTAATGTCCATGTTTTATAGAAGTCAAATATGTTTCATAGTTGTAACTCCCTCTGGATCTTTTCATAGTTTTTTATGTTTCTTATGTAATGAACTAAGAACATCAAAAATGACACTTTATCTTTTTATGAAATTCACATAATTGAGATAACACACAGACTAAGAACGTACATACTGGCAAGCACACTTTTTATGACTTTCATTCAGGGGCATATAACGTAAATGGGTAAGTTTCTTGAAGATCGTGTGTGACATCTAAAAGTCTGGTATTAGATTGGTGTATGTGCTGCAAATGCATAGAAACTTAAGGAGTGTTTAATATTGCATTTCCCATGGTTATATAGGTAGGACCTTCCTATGTCATAGTGTCACACTAAAAATAAGGTATAATCATAGGTATAAAATAGACAGGTGAGTATATATTGTAAAAAGTAACCACATGTAAACTCTCAACCCATGTAGCCATGTGAGCTCGGTGAACCCCGGACCACATCGCTAGGGAGGTCCAGTAAAGATACCAGAGATAAAAGTCTAAAAAATAGTATTTTTTCTCCAAAGTGAACAATATAAAGTTTTTAAATCTGAGTTACATTTTAAGTATTTTACTATGCGATATCTATAACAATTTATTATGCTAATATTTATTGAGAATAACCTAACTTGAAGAAAGTCGGCAGAATTTTTCAAACTTATTTGATTTTGGCACCTCATTATCAAGGACTAGTGTTCAATAAAATATATTTGGGGGTATATTAGATCTTCTAATGACACGGTGATCCAAAATTAGGATGTCAAATCAGTTTATAGGAATTACACAAATTAAGATGTGTTTGAATTTAAAAAATGGAAGTATTAACTCTTTAATATTGTGATACTAATGCTTAAAGAAAATTTGCAATTTTCTAGATTGATTTTGTTGTTTGTAAAGATTTTAAAAAAAGACATTTAGCATGGCTATGTGGGTTCTCAAAGCACACATTTATTTAATGGCAGAAGTAGTTCTACGACCAAGTCTAGATGTGCGTTAAAGATGTGTGTTAAAGATGTGCGAGGAATCAAAGCAATAGCTTGATAACATGCAATGCAAATTTTTCCCAGTCTAGCTGAGTAAGTGCAGGAGGCTTAATCAAGCAGAAGAAAGACAGAAAATAGAGTCAGTATTGAGAGTCTGTAGGACAATGAGAGAGGCCGGGGTGGGGGAGGGGGGTTACATATATAATAAGCTTGATAGAAAAATAAGGTCAAGCCAAAGGAAATACATAATCCAAAATGAATGTTAGAGCTATGACAAACAGAAACTGAAAGCAGACAAACCCAGATCAGAATTCAAGTTATTTACTTAGACAAATAAAAGAGATTATCTGACTTCTATTTTCATTGCATACATCATAAAAATTAAATAAAGTCATATATGTCAAAGCTTGTATGTGACAAGTGGCTTATAAAACATTGGCATTATAGCATTAAGAATTCTTTATCATATCACACCAATAAACAATGAACATTTTCTGATTTGCATAAGAACATATTCTTGTCAGGTATTTGTTAATGTATAGTTATTCTGGAGAGTGTAGCTGGTATACTCATTCTAACAGCCCCCCGCCCAAAATGACAGCACTAAAATAAGAACACCATTAACAAATTTAAGAGACAACCCAAGGAATGGGAAAAAATATTGCAAATTTCCTATTTGTCAAAGGATTCATAACTAGAATATATAAGCAGCTCAGACAATTCTATAGCATAAGTCAAATATTCTGATTAAAAAATGGCAAAAGGTTTGAATAGACCTTTCTCCAAAAAGACAGACATATAAACATATGTTCAACATCATTAATCATCAGAGAAATGCAAATAAAAACTACAGTGAAATATCATCTTACCCCAATTAAAATGGCTCTTACCCAAAAAGAGCAATAAAAAATGTTGGCAAGGATGTGGAGAATGGGGAACTTTCTTACACTTTTGGCAGAAACATAAATTAGTGCAAGTACTATGGAAAATGTCATGGATGCTCCTCATAAAACTAGAAATAGAACTACCATGTGACCCTGCAATCCCACTGCTAAGAATCTATCCCAAAGAAATGAACTCAGTGTATTGCAAAGATATCTGCACTCCTATGATCACAGTGCACAAGATCTGGAATCGACCCAAGTATCCACTGGTAAGTCAATGGATAAAGGAAATGTGATAGATATAGACAATAGATATCATTCAGCCATAAAAAGAATCAAATCCCATCATTTGAAACAACATGGATGCAACTGAAGGACGTTATGTTCAGCAAAATAAGCCAAACACAAAAAGGCAAAGTTTGCATCGTCTCACTCATATCAGAGAACGAAACATTAGAACAATTGTCTTTATGAAAGTAGAGAGTAAAATAATGCTTTCCCGGGGATGGAAAGGATAGTGAGAAAGGAGGAATAGAGTAGGGATGGTTAATGTGCGAAAAAAATATGCTTAGATAGGATAAATAAGATGAGTATTTGACAGCACAACAAAGGGTAAGTCATGGTACACTGCAAAATAACTAAAAGTTCGGAAATGGAATGTTCTTAACATAAGAAATAAATGCTTGAGGTGATGGATACCCCAGCTATCCTGATTTGATTATTACACACTGTACGCCTACATCTAAACATCACATCTACCCTATGAGTATATAAAATAATTGCGTAGCTGTAATAATTAAAAATTTAAAAGGAAAATAATATAATACACATTCTACTTTTTAATTTTAGAATATCAGGGGGCATACATGTTTTGTTAACATAGTTTGTGCAAAACACAAACTATATTCTTAAAATTGTAACTACATACCTAGTGCCATTTTATAATCTTGCAGGCCTGTATTTATAACTACTAGCATGCTGTTTAAAATAACCATGGCTGCTTCATGGAAATATGTCCCTATTAATGGTAGAGAATCTGGTAGTAGAGCAGAACATTTATGGAATAAAAACAAGTAAGAGAAAAAAGTTCACTATTGGCAAGAGGCTTCTTAAGTTCTGAAAACATGGAATTCTTTTAAAGATGTTCACATGATTATCCATGTCATAGAATATGAATATAATGATAAAGTACAGGGATAGTTAAATGGAAGCGATTTTTGTTAAACCCTAGGGTGTTTTAATTTTGCCTGTTCTCACAACTCTTGCTTATAAAAAAATGCTAGTATATTAGTAATGTACTTACAACTGCAGTATATAATATAGAAATCCACAAGAAAAACAATAGTAATATGGATGGCAAGATCATGCAGAAATCAAGGCTCTTGAGACCATTTATTTCACTGAGTAATCAACATCTCAGGATGGTTACTTCCATAGATCTGCCTTACATTCCTTCTTCCTTCACTATTTATTTTCTATTCTGAAATGGATTTTTCACCCCTAGTTTTATCCCTCCTTACTATTCTGTAATATGTTTGAATTTAATAAGCAGCATTGGACATATTCAGAAAATAAATGCTTATTTTAAAAAAGAGACAGATTGATTAGAAGGCATTAGAACATTCATAGCTCCAAAGAAGACTCTTACCACTCAATTTCTTTTTCTGCATAAAAATGTTGTTATAACACGACCAAAATGTCAATGTGGTACTTAAACCCTACGTGATTTCAGACCCGACAAAACCCCAAATCCCCCTTCTTGTGGCCTGCGGGGAGGGGGAGGGGTCAAGCAGCTCCTGCCACATTCTTGTTCCCTTTGCCTCCATTCCATCTGTATTCTCCTCCTTTGCAGAGGTCCAATTTCTTATAAATAATTTCCCTGATACCAATAACACATCTGTTCCCAGTTTGCTGCCAACAACATCCTGTATTTATACTTCATCATATGCATCATAGGCTATAATTGTTCTTGAGTTTATTTGAAAGATTACTTGTGGGAACAGGTAGGCTGAAACCCCAGAGGTCATTCAAAAACCAGTGTAAAGCCCACAGGTGGGACCCTTGTACTCCTAATTGAGACAAAAGGAGTCTGAAAGTGCCCAGTCAGGGGGAATGTCTGTGTGACTATCCCTGCATGGGGAAATCAGCAGTTCAGGCAGCTGAAGCCATCAACTAGTAGCTTAGGTTAGGGGAGCTGAGCTGTCTGCATGAGGAGATGAAACTTGCTCTCCTACCCCTCCTGCTTGCACCCCTATCTGGCCTCTTCAGATGTTCCATTACCCTCCATCCCTGTTTACCCTTTACCCAACCTTCCTGAGGACTGTAATCTCCTCTCTCTTTTAACCTTGACTGCAGACCCCTGACTGCTGTGAGTTCTTGACCATATACTCTGTTACGTACCCAATAAAAAGATTCCTGGGAAGCAGGACAGGTTGCTACATTGCTTCAGGTGGTTGGCACATGAAACAGCGCCCACTTTCAGAGGTTTCTGGTTTTAAGCTCTAAGTTTGGTGCAAGTTCCGTGATTTCCCTAGCACTGTCTCCCTTGCTGGCCAATGTCCTAGTTTGGGGTTCACTAGACACCCAACAATTACTGCATTCTGCTAAAATATAAGAGTCATGACAGTGGTTCAGAGTAATTCATACATGGTTTTGAGTGAATCAGCAAGCTAAAATAATTTTACAATTGATTATTCAAACTTACATTATTTTTCCAAAGTTTGTAGAAATTTTGTAATGTTGAAAATGGGAAATCAAAATAAAAACAAAATATAGTGAATTCATTGATGTAAACAATCCATGATTTGAGCCTAGCTGTTGACAGTCTCAAGTTGCTTTTCCGATTTTGACTCACCTACTTGAAGTCTTGATTACATTAAACCTAAGGGGAAATTCCATACTTGTCCAAAAGTAATTTGACACAAAGAAGTAAAGAAAAGACCATCAAGAAGGGCTTCTTAAAAGCACTAAGGATCTGACCTTTGGTTATATCAAAAAGAGTTTCACTTTTATCTCAAGGTCTCCAAGGCCTGACAGCAATTCTCTCTACCTGTCACTTATCTTTCTCTCTTAAATAAATTAAGTATTGCTGTGACTATTGGGGACTGTCATCTTTTCTTCTTTATAAGCATATATCAGATCAAGAGTTTTAAAAACTAGTTTTCTTTGACCTTCTGGAGGATGGCATATTTGAAGAAGTCCTTGTGTAATGGGGCACAGCATTCTCCTCATTGTTGGGTTTATAATGAAATATTGATGTGACCCTTTATTTTGCCCCATATTAAACTATATTTTACTAACTGATTTTCTTAGTTTTAGAACAATATTATAAACAATGTAAAGATAAGTAAAATCTATATATTATCATGTCAGAATATATTTGCTGGAAAAGGTTGTCTTTTATTCAGCTATAATAAATAATTAAGGCATCATTTAACACTGAAAAGGCAATTCTTAAAATAGAACTGAAATCTAAGAAAAATCTTTGTTCAGGGGAGAGGGATCAAGATAGTAAACTAGAACTAACTTGCACAATGTCGATCTCCCAGAGAGGATAAAAAATGGTGAAAATATATTTACCTTTGGATCAGTCATCTAAGTGAGAGCACTGGGAAGCCACAGGGAAGAGGCAGGAGTGAAGTCAAGAAGGTGGAAGTGGGATGTCCTGCTCAGCAGCACTGGAGATAATTAAGAAAGGTACTTCCACCCCCTGGGAAGAGGCAGAGGAGTCCTTGGCTCACTCCCTCTGAGGACACTAGCTGGAGTGATAGCAGGGCACTGCCAACACAACATGCCTCCAAACTGACACAGGAACCTGACTACAGGTTGTGTAGCTTGTGTCACTCCAGTGACAGGACAGTTAATTGTCATTGCCCTGGGCACTGCAGTTGGTGTCATTGTAATATCCCAACCCATGGCTCGGCACCTGTGGCTCAAGCTGCTAAGGCGCCAGCCACATACACCTAAGGTGGCGGGTTCGAATCCCCAGCCCGGGCCCGCCAAACAACAATGATGGCTGCAACCAAAAAATGGCCAGGCGCTGTGGGGGGCACCTGTAGTCCCAGC
>CAUYTI010110542.1:0-103638 GCA_963575145.1 Galago senegalensis
TGACTATGCAAATGACATGAAATTTATGTGAACCAGCTTGATGAAAGTATTTCAGAATGTATGTGAAAACACTACACTGTACCCCATGTTTGTATTGATGTATACAGCTATCATTTAATTAAAAAAATTACAAAAAAAAAAAAAAAGAAGAAGGCAGTTGGGTGGAAGTAACATCTTGAAGTGTGGCAGGAATTTCCTACACAAGAAATCTTGTGCTTCTGAGAACAATGTGATCAGAGCAGCATATTTTTGAAGATCATGGTGGTAGCTTATAGTGGAGAAAAGGAAGTGAAAGAGACTGGAGGAAGGGGACCCACTCAGAGTCCTCATAGGCATTCAGGAAGGATTTACAGGTTCAATTGATCATAGGAACCTTCTCACGAGGCACAGGCTAGGAGACAGTAACATAGGAGCAGTGGGGACCACAGGCATTTGGGCCACTTCATGTACTTACTTGTGTCCTTGGGGCCACTTCCATTTGATGATGAGCTTATGGTGTGGTAGGTCAGGTGACACCCAGTCCAAGATGGGCAGCTCAGGTCTCATGGTAACTTGGTGGCCCATGGCCAAGTGTTTAGCCTCACCAAGGCCCAAGGGTGACCCAGAAGAGTTGCTTTGGGGATGGGGAGAAGGAGAACAATGTGCAGGGAGCCAGGAATGACATCCCAAGGTGGAAGTTAGCCAACATGCCAGTGGCCTGGGACAGACAAGCCAAAGGAATGGGGGGAAACCTCTAGAGTATAATCTTGGGAGTAATAGGTCATAATTTATTTGCCTTTTTCATATTTAAGATTTGCTGGTTTGGAATGTCTATGAGAGGCAGTATTCTAGGAGTCTTGAGAAGAGAGCAACAGCTCTGGACTGAGTATGGTGACAGGTGGGGATCTCAGGAGGCTTCCTGAGGACATGACACTTGGCCTTGGTTGGAATCGGGGAGGATGAGAAGGCATTGCAGAGAGGGGAAAGGCATCAAGCCTGACTCCTTTCAATAATGCAGCTTGGCTCCTGACTTTGATTCACAGGGGAGGAATTCACCCAGGGCCATCAGCCAACTGGAAGAGCTCAAAGGTCAGGACTGGACATTTTTTCATAGTGTTTCTCATTTGTTTGAGCTTAAATGAAGCTGAGCCCTGCAGGGAAATGAGCACATGTTACGCATCTCCAAAGCCAGGAGGCTGCGTGTCCAGGAAACTACGCTGGTCTGATAGTAAGTGATACAAATGACGCACCCTCCCAGGCCTCACGTGGTTTGAGGCCCCAGGAATCTGGGCAGGCAGAAGACAAACAGGCTTCAAGAGATGGTGACTGCGTAAAAGGCAGCGTGGGGTGGGGAGGCTGTTGTTCTGGGAGTCAGGAGGGGACCTAAACAGGTCACGTTCCTTCTCTGCGCTCTGGTTTCTTCATGAATGTCTTGATCCAACATAGCAGAGGGATGGGAACTACTTGTCAGGGCTGCATCCCAGTGACGGATCCTAAAATTTGAGCATAGCCCAGTTTGTTGCTCTCCCAAACCTTGCTTTCCATGTGTCTCTCTGACTTTGAACATGACCTTCTAGGTCTAGCAAGATTCAGTTAGCTATCTTCTTTATTAGGGCGCTCTGACTCTCAGACAGAGCTGCTCACCTCTGCCTGGTATCCCCACAGCACTTGGGAATACCTAATTGTCACAAAAGGGCAGTCTATTCTCTCTCCCTACAGGCTTGTCAAATGGAAGGAAGTTTTGAATTGGGTTTTTCAGGTCAGAATTCTCAGCCTCTACCACCTGGCCTGCCCAGCAATAGGGCAAATACATGATACACTGAACCCTCATAGACAGACATTTGCTTCAGGAAGAGCTGGAGAGACTAATCGTTATTTGGGTCTGTGTGAATGGGAAACTTCTCCATCTGCTTGAGAGTCAACACAAGTTCATTATAAGACCTAAACTCCCGGATAGCTTAGAAAACAACCTCCTGCCTTACAGTCCTTCCCGGGATTTGCACATTACTGGTGCAATCGCATTACCGAAAGATCACAGGGCTCAGTGCTAGACAGATGTAGGTTCAAACACAAATTCCACCACATGGCTTGTTAATGTTTTCTTAGAAAATCCACTTGACCCCCGCTAAGCCCTCATTTCTTCATCTATAAAGTTCAATAATAATAATACTGACTCCAAAGGGTCATCTTGCAGATTAAGCAAAGTGTGTGTAAAACCCTCATTGTCAAAGATTTTAGAAAGTGCGTTGAATACCTACTATGTGCCACTCTGGCATCAACACACAACTGGGCTTCTCTGCAAGCTGTTTTGAAATTCAGAGAAAACAGTTTTGTTGCAGGCAGAGGACTCAGCGGTGAATTTACTCCCTCCTAATAAGACTATATTAGGGGAGAACTGCAGATGTGTGGCAAGGCCAGGCCTGATCTGTGCCTGGCAGACACCCAGCTGGGCTTAGCTGTGTCCATCCTGGTGCCAAAAAGGCTCATCCACAGAGCACAGCTTTGTCCTCAGGGACCCCAGGAACAGCTGCCCCCAGCTGTGCCTACCAAATGTGACTTTGCTCTGTTCAGGCAGACACTGCGTGTGACCTCCTGCCCAGCAATGTTGTTTCCTCCTGAAGCTGGTGGGGATCTTCCTGAGGCACCTCTCCCCAGAGGGACCCCTTGACAACTCAGTCGGTGACCACTGGAATCATAGTCAGCACCAGACTGTTGAGTTTGTGCGTGCTCATTGAATCTTCAGCCAGCCTAAGTGGCAGTGACATTGTCCCCATTTAACACATGGGAACACTGGAACTAGCAAACCTGTTCTACTAGAAGTTTTTGATTCTCAGAGGTTTAAAAACTGAACTGAGTAAGAAGTAGGCATTGTATAGGCAGTGGTTCTCAAAGGGCAGCAATGTTTTTCCTGTCCAGGGAGCATGTGACTATGAGTGTGACATTTTGGAAAGCTGTGGCATCCAGTGGAGAGAGAGGGACCAGGGGCACTGCTAACCATCCTGGGATACACAGGAAAGTCCCCCACACCAAAGAACTGTCTGCGCAAAATGCCATGAGCGTCATTAGCAGGTCGAAAAACCTGATATAAATCATTTCAATGAATTAGTCTTTTAATCCTCATTAACGCTCAAGGTAGGAATATTTATTGTCCCTCTAAGATAGTGATTTTCAACTTGTGTGCTACAAGACAGTCTTAGGTATGCCATGCAAATTTTTTTTTTTTTTTTTTGAGATAGAGCCTCAAGCTATCCCCCTGGGTAGAGTGCCATGGCATCACAGCTCACAGCAACCTCCAACTCCTGGGCTCAAGCGAGTCTCCTGCCTCAGCTTCCCAAGTAGCTGGGACCACAGGCGCCCGCCACAATGCCCGGCTATTTTTTTTTGGTTGCAGCCATCATTGTTGTTTGGCGGGCCCGGGCTGGGGATTCGAACTCGCCACCTTAGGTGTATGTGGCTGGCGCCTTAGCCGCTTGAGCCACAGGCACCGAGCCTGCCATGCAAATTTTTAAAGATCATTAATTAAATTATTTTTGGAAAAAGTTCAAAGCAAAGTATATTCTTAACGCTTTTATTTGATTAACATAATTTAAGTGTGTATGGAAGTTTATAGGTTCTAGTGTGCCATGAGATTAAAAAAAAAAAGATTGAAAGACACTGCTTTAGGACATGAGAAATCTGAAGCACAGAGAGGTTAGGTAACTTCTTGAAAGGCAACACTAGGGAGTTTGATACCAGGAATTTGCATCCAGAGACCCTGCATCCAGCACTCCTGACCACAGCAGGGTCTCTAGCACATCTGGGGTTCCTCCACTAGGAAGCTGCAAACCTCAAGTAGAGTGCCTGTGCTTACAGAAATGAATGGCAAGGCTGGGTTGAGAAGTGGTGGTCAGGGAAAGGCCTCTTGAAAGGAATCCTAGGCTAGAATCAGACTTGCTTGAGGTCCTACAATGCAAGTAGGTGGAGGCTCTCTGGGTCCTACTCTGCCCTTCACCCTCCTTACCCAGGACTCCCCATAGGGTCATGTTGTGTTCAGATAAGACAATTGATGTGGAAGTGCTTAGGAAGAGGACCAGAGATGTAGGAACAAGAGGGACAAATATGTCATTCGGGCTTTTTCTGAAAAGAGAATGCCTCACACTTAAAGCCTTTAAAATGACATGTCTCCAGAATGTTCCTAATGAGAAGTGTTCATGGGAGAAGGCAGCAGAGGAGACACTTCAGGCAGGGAAGTCCCCTGGTGCACTAGCCCTCCAGCCCCCTGCAAGCCTCTGTCCCAGGGCTTTATGCTCATGGCTCATCAGGCACCAATGTGATCCTACTTAGGTGTCCCTAAAGCACTTGCTAAGTGGTTTTCTAGACTAATTGGAAAAATTGGGCTTCTAGATTGGTTTTCTCAGGTCTTGATTGTTTTATTCTTTGAGTTTTAATCAAGGTTCTTAAGTTGGCAATTAGCATTTGATTTGACAACCCCATCTCAGTTTTCAGTTTACACTGCAGTTGTCGCAGCCAGAGGAGAACTCCCCTTAATTTCTATACTTAAAATTCTCATGATTCTCAGAGGGCCTTAGAAACTATTTGGTGAAACCCAAACATTTTCAAACATTTTATGGATGTGGTAATTGAGGCTCAGAGGAAAAGGAAATGACTTTGCTATTATAATAATCATAGTCATAATAAGCAAGAATGATGATGATCATGACTAATATCTCTGCACTTGGGTAGATAGCTTTAAAGTTTACGAATCATTTCTATTTAACTTCCCTTGCTTGAATGTCATAGCAATATCATTAGGTAAACAGGACAAAATATTCTTTTCCCATTTCAGGTATGAACTAGACTCAGATGGAGTGAGCAGCGTAAAATTATAGTTAAGAGAAGGTCAACCTGGTGTCTACACCTAACCCCAGGGCTGGTGGCACCTTACTAGGTGCTCTCGCCCATAGCTGTATATCTCTGCCCATAGCTACTTATTAAGCCAAATCATCGGTTAGTTTTGGTTATTGCTTTGAGGGACATAATGAGGCAAAGTTCAATGAGTCAGACCTGGGTTCAGGATCTGTTTCTATACCTAAGTAGGACCGTAGACAGACTATTTAACTTGTTTGGGCCTCAGTGTCTCTGAATAACATATTTTTGTACAATTACCATGTATTAGTACCTACAATAAAATGGCGGTTATTATTATAATGGATTAGACTTTTTTTTTTTACTTCAACTGGCCACCAGTGAGGTCACTATATTTGCTGCTCTTGAAGGCATAAGATTTCATTCAGGCCAAGCTCACATTCCTGTGCCAAATAGCAAATGATTCCCCTCCCTGAATGGGTGACCCCTTACTCATGGAAAGTGGAGTGTAACTTATGAGCCCTTGCTGCAGCCAGAGGCATCTTTCATGATTAAAGGATAAACAAACAGATCTTTTGAGCAAAGTAAGATGTTTCTTTACAACAACAAAAACAATCTTCCCCAATCACACACAATGGCTGTTTTGAAGCTGTTTTCTCATTCCACGGTCAGACAGGGGCCAGGAGTTCATTTTTCTTTCATCTCCAGAATGCATGTCATTTGTCACTCCACAAGAACCAACCCTGCCTTGTGGCCACCAAAAAGGCTGGTCATGTGCCAGGCTGGTGTGCTGCCTCCAGGAAGCTCCCCTCATCCCCGTGCATGCCACATGCTCCCTACAGCTCACTGACAAGGATACTCACCAACCTGCACCCCAGTCTCCCAGCCTACAACTTCTGGGGTGTCACAGTCTCACTGAACAACACCAGCATCTGTCTTGTTGATCAAAACAGAAATCTGGCAGTCACCTTGGAAAGGCAGAGCTATAAACCACTTCCTTTAGACTTTGTCTTTGGAGTCCTTTCCCACTCTAGCCCCCGTTTTTAAACTCCCATCCCACTGCTGCGTTATGACCACTCTCACTCCCCATTTACTGGTTAAATAGCTTTTCTGAATCTCCCTCCAGAAGTTGGGTATCCCTGGATAGTAATGGTGAACCATCTCAGAGGTCACATCCTGAAGGTCTTCATATGCCAGAGAGTTGAGAATTTATTTGGTAAGGAACGGGGAGTGAAGTGATGGGTCAGGTTTGCATTTCAGGAAAGCCATTCTGGCTGTAGGTGTAGATAGTGACTTAAAAGGTGGAAGAGCAGAGGTAAGAGACAATGGCCATGATCTTGCTGACAGGTGGCCCAGAACTTAGGTAGGGTGGTGACAGTGAAGGTGGTGCAGATGGGACGGCCTGAGAAACAGACTTGTGGTAGGACTAAAAGGACTGGTATTTAATAGGCCTAAGAGATGAGGGGACCAGAATCTAGGAAAACCTAAGGTTTCTGTCTTAGAATGGCTGAAAACATTTACTCTGGAAAGGAAACATTCAATGGGATGAAATATTTCTTTAACTATCTCAAGAGCAGTCAGAAGAAAAACAGAAAATCATTTATCCGAGTTCCAAATATCTTCTGAAGGCAAAACAAAGAAGGCTGAAGTTGGGGAAGGTAGATTCGAGTTTGGTATAAATAGAGCTTTCTTAAAAAGACTTCTATTGGCTTATCAAAGATGAGGTAATGGTAGGTAGCTGGATTTATCTGTTGGCTTTCTATTCTGTTCCATACATCTGCCTCTCTGTTTTTGTGCCAATACCATGCTGTTACTTTCATATATTTTATAATTGTCTTGTTTCTATTTTGTCTGTGGCTATTTGGCACATATATGGATCTATACATCTTTATAAATCTCTGCCTCTCCAAGTTCCTGAGGTTGATTTAGGAACTACTGTTTAAAATTATAAGTAGTTTTCTTGTCTATTCTGAATCACAGAAATTCAGAACAAGAACATTTATTCTTTTCTAATATCAGTAATGAATCATACTATACAACATTCATGAAATAGAAAGAAAGAAGACATAGCCTGGACTGCGTTCACATGTGAATTTTATTAAATTTTAAGGGAAGTTTTTTGTGAGAACACATTCATGATTTTCTATTATAAACATTGATTGGTAGAATTCCATGTCGCTAAAAGACATCTTAAGTAAATAATTCTGAAGTTAAATCATTTAACTTGAGGAAAGGTGGATATTCACGATTAATGATTTAAAATAAAACTAATTATGGGTTTTTGTTAATGTCACAATACATGCTTATTTATAATATTAATAATAGGAAAACACAGGAAAAAAGAAAACACGCTCTCTATTCCCATCACTCAAAGATGAGCAGGTGCATTTTCTAGTATTCTTGCATTTTTTTCTTTAAAAACTGTAAACATGCTAAGTATTTTTTTTACTTAATATCATATTATTCCATTATTTATATCATAGGTTGTTATTATAATGATACAGCCTATGTAATATTTCATAAAGCTACTACTCTAGTTTACATAAGCAGTATAACATTTTCAATATTTACATGGATTGGTAATATTTCAAAGTATTAATGACACAAAGTGCAAGCTTAAAATATTTCATAAATTTCTCTTTGTTTTTTCTGGAAAATTTATCAGAGTAGAAATATGTAGTCAAAAAATATAAAATATTAAGGCTGTTATAACTATTTGGAAATTATCTTTTGGAGACTCAACTGGCTGTCTGTTGAGGAGGGCAGAATCAAAATACATATCAGTACCTAGACTATTTCATTGGTATTTATCTTGAAAATGGACAGGCTAAAATAATCATAACTATTGATTTTAGTGAGGAAAATCCAAAAATAACGCAGGTTGCCCAACATTTATAAACAAAATTCTGTAATTGTATATTTTACAGCCAAATACATTCTTGAAGAAAACAACATAAAATTATCTTTGATAAAATATCTGGTTAAAAACTTGATTATCAAACCATACACAGGTACACATACAAAAATACATATATGGTCAAAATACCTATTGTATATACACATAGCTACACATGTTGTTTTTTAAGCTAAAGACAGGGGCTACATGCCCAGGCTGTTCTTGAACTTCTGGGATCAAGCAATCCTCATGCCTCAGCCTCTGCAGAAGATGGAACTGTAGGCACATGCCACTGTGCCTGATTTAGGAATATATTTTTAAATGTTATTTTTATCTTTTTGTATGTACAAGAAGTAGAACATACAAATCAGCGCTTTCATTTCTTTTTTTTTTTTGAGATGGAGCCTCAATCTATCTCCCTGGGTAGAGTGCCATGGCATCACAGCTCACAGCAACCTCCAACTCCTGGGCTCAAGCGAGTCTCCTGCCTCAGCCTCCCAAGTAGCTAGGACTACAGGTGCCCACCACAATGCCTGGCCATTTTTTTGTTGCTGCCATCATTGTTGTTTGGTGGGCCCGGGCTGGGGATTCGAACCCGCCACCTTAGGTGTATGTGGCTGGCACCTTAGCTGCTTGAGCCACAGGCGCCCAGCCAGTGCTTTCATTTCTAATTTTGACCTAAACTTATTTATGAATATAATTTTTTCTTCTATGTTCCTTACAAAACAATTGCACAATCTTTAATAAGCTATATGCATTTGAACTTTGGAGATTCTCATATGCACCAGTAAAGTTTACCACAAAAAATTTTGAATATATTACCTCCTATCAAAATGAGTGCTTCATCCATTCCTATGTACAGTTTATTCACATATTCCTATATGTGCTTTTCTTTCAGGCAGTTATATAATAGTGTTAAATTTGATTATTACTGCTAATTTGGTAGAATACTCATTTTCCACTCTAAGAGTACAGAAACTGCCTTAGATGTAAACTAAACTTTCTCAAGAAAATGCATAATCTATGTGTTTATGCACTTTTTTTCTATTGCTATCAAGACAAAGCAGCCATGTGTTTATGTTCTTTTCATAATAAATTATTTTCTTTCATATAATATGTGATGTTACCTCTGCCCAGATTCCAGGAAATATTGATCTTTTCATGAATCAATGCTGACTAGGTGAAGAAAAGTTATTTCTGTTAGTTACAGATCATGATAACAACACAGTAAGAGGTTCATATACATCTACTATTTCAAAATTGCACATGAACTTTATGGGCACCTTGCATACCAACTTTTGCTCCCTAAAGATTTTTCCTGGCAGTGGTAGGGTTAATGATAAAGTCTTTAGTACTGGGCAAATATTTCAAAAGAAGCATATTAACCTGTCAATATTATGCTTGGATATGAAGAGCATTTTAAGTAATGTACACTACAGGACATTTCATTTTGATGTATCGTGCTTTGGAGAAGCATGGCTTTCTCCATGGATGCCATTTACTTTGACTGCTTATACCTGCTTTCATATTATAACTCCCTTATTCTGCCTCCCCTTCACTCAAGAAAACACTCCCTCTCTGACAGAAGAGCCTGAATGGGCAGCCGATAGTCTTGTTATTTATTTTATTGTTATTCCATCTACCTAAATCACTTCCAATGTATTTTTTGTGCTTTTAGAGACAATTAATTTCTAAAGTTAATATTAAGGCAATTACTTTCTGACGTTAGTATTAAGGCAACATATGTGTCGTGAACATTTTTATTTGCTGTGTGCTGTATCTAAATGAACCCACATATGCATGTCCGAGTGCTTAAGAAACTCTCACCCCATAGTAAAGGCTACACAAATAAAAATACTGAAATAATACACATTGGACTTTTAAAAACTTATAACACTTTACACCACATTGCTAGGTTGCCTCATTTGGGAAATTATAATTTTAACACAACAATTATCCAGCTCATTCTAACCTTGCAGTTTTACATTTTGTACGTGGGAAAGGAAGCCTTAAGAAACCTTATAATTGACTGGGTAATATTTGTATCTAAGCATGAGATAATATATACAGTGAATTGCTATTTCTCTTTACTTACAACTTTTTATTTATTAAATAACTAAGATGTACTTCCAATTCAATAGAAGTTTTGCACTGGTCTCTTAAAAAAGAAAAATTATTGAATAGACCACTAGATGGCAGAGAAAGATCAGAAAACTTTCATTATACACTTAAAAAAAAATCTTCAATTACATATATAAAATTATAATTTTATATGTTTTTAGTTATTGAAAAAATATGCATTATATTTTTTATCAAATAATATTTGAATATGAAGAATATTATAATTTTTGATATATATGCACATACGGTAATTAATACATTTCTTATATAAAAATACTATATATCTGTGTATGTGTACAAGTGAGTTTTATACTCTATGTAGAAAAATGTTTGAGAAAAAAGAAAAATGTAAAATAATCCTGTGATATCTTACACATATTCATATTTTCCTTGGGCTAAAGTCTTATGTTAATTTAAACTTTGTAGATAAGAATAACACAATATAACTATTATTATATTCATAAACTCTAACACTACACTTTCATTTTATATAATTATACATATGAATTCCTTTAAATTACTATATTTTATGATAAATATAATCTGCAACTCATAAATGGCATCCAAATTCTCTTGATTAATATTTACATTATTTTTATATGATAAGTAATTGAATGAAAGTTTCAAACAGCTACTGACATCTTGAAGGGATGTTTTCACTTTCCGTATTTGAGGAATTCTGTAAAAGGATGGAATACTTCTCTGGTAATTCTTTGGTTTTTTTTTTTGAGACAGAGCCTCAAACTGTCCCCCTGGGTAGAGTGTTATGGTATTACAGCTCACAGCAACCTCCAACTCCTGGGCTCAAGCATGTCTCTTGCCTCCACCTCCCAAGTAGCTAGGACCACAGGTGCCCGCCACAGCACCCGGCTATTTTTTGTTTACAGCCGTCATTGTTGTTTGGCGGGTCTGGGCTGGGGATTTGAACCTGCCACCTTAGGTGTACGTGGCTGGCGCCTTAGCCGGTTGAGCTATAGGCACCGAGCCTGGTAATTCTTAATTTTTATTTAAACAAAGAGACGCAAATGTTTGTCTGGACAGAAAATATGTAAGAGTATCAGTAAACATTGAGGTAGTAAACACTGGATCTAGTTTTGTCTCCACAAATGAGATGCTCTGCGATCCATAGAAAGTCAACATCCAGGTGCCAAAAAACAGGTGAAAATAATCCAGTGAGATGAACATCTCATGAAAGAAAGGAAAATTACTTTATTAGTGCATTTTTGTTACTGATTTTTTAAAAGTTGCCAGTTTGGGGAGAAACTTAGATGAAATATTGTAATTCAATTTTAGAACATTATGCCCATACTTATTTGCTTGCTTTAACATTGAATTTTTTTTTATGAAATCATAGCTGTGTATATTAATGCAGTCCTGGGGTACAGTGTGCTGGTTTTATAAACAATCTGAAATATTTTCACCAAACTGACTAACATAGACTTCATGGCATTTTTTTAGTTATTGTGTTAAGATATTTATATTCCACATTTAGAAAGATTCACATGTACCCTTGTAACATGAACCAACAGTGTGGTCCTCCCACAGACCCTCTCTCCACCCATCCTCCCTCCTCCCCTCCCTTCCCTCTCCTCCTTTCCCCATATTCTGGGGCTATAATTGGGCTATAGCTTTCATATAAAAGCTATAAATTAGTTTCATAGTAGGGCTGAGTACATTGGATACTTTTTTCCATTCTTGAGATACTTTGCTAAAAAGGATATGTTTCAGCTCCATCCATGTAAACATGGAGGTAAAGTCTCCATCTTTCTTTAAGGCTGCATAGTATTCCATGGTGTACATATACCATAATTTATTGATCCCTTCATGGATCGATGGGCACTTGCGCTTCTTCCATGATTTAGCAATTATGAATTGGGCTGCAATAAACATTCTGATACAAATATCTTTGTTGTAGTGTGATTTTTGGTCTTCTGGATATATACCTAGTAGAGGAATTATAGGATCAAATGGCAGGTCTATTTTTAGTTCTCTAAGTGTTCTCCAAACATCTTTCCAACAGGAACATATTAGTTTGCATTCCCAGGGATGTGGAAAAAAGGGAACACTTCTAACCTTGAATTTTGACAGCTTTATTCCTCCATCTCATTGTACTTGATTTATCTTTTCTTACTTCTCTCTGACTTTATCTATTACTTCACATCCCTCATTCCTTCTCCATCTCTTACTTTATTGTTTGGAGGCAAGAGTTACAATACAGCAATAAGATCTTAATGAATCAGAAAATTATTATCTTAGAATTAATTGGCAGTGGAGGGGGCACTAGAGATGGTTCTGTTTTTCTGAACTTGGGAATTTGAAAAAAAATGACTTACTGATATAGCATGAATAAATCAGACTAGAAATAAGAAAGATTCTCACTGAGAAAATTAATCCTTTCCACATATTAACTTACCAAAGTCTAAAAAAAAAAAATTTCCTTATAAATTTTTTCATCTCAAAGGCAGTGCTTTCAATGGAGGAGAAACTATGTATACCATTTAATTAATTTTTTTCTAAAAGATCTATCTAGGATGTAACTTACTGAGAAAAATAACCTTAATCCTCTGTGAACATATTTTATCAGATAAAATGAGTGATGAGAGACTTCAAGAAAGGACACAGAAAAATTCACTAACTAAAGACACTAGTTTCTATTATTATTCTAGCAAAAGTTTAAATACATGCCTGCTTTTTGGTTATGCTTAAGGTTAGCAGGAACTTAAAACTATAAACCTGACATTTTAAAAATATTTTCTATCTGAGAAGCTTTCTGCTCTCCTTTGCATTGGCAGGACCAACACATTAGAAAAAATGTGTTTTTAGTGGCTGTTAAACTTCTGTTTTACCTGTAGAGTTTTATTTGTTATTCTTTGTCCTTCATCTGCTAATAATAACCTTGAAACTATACTTTACTAAGACTTGAACCAATGTTTAAGAGAAAAAACATATTTTTACCCTTCATATCTTGAATCCTCCCATTAAGGTATTTCTTTACATCACAAAATATTGGCAGACAAGGCCTTTCTGGTGGCCCAAGATGGTGTCAGCATCATTCGTAATGACGAACACAGTTGGGTCCTCACTCTACTCTCATGTTGTATTTAGAAAATATGGTGAATTTTCCTCTAAGTATTCTTTTACATAAGCTCATGGAATATTAACAACATCCTTCAGGCATCACAGCTGTGGCTCAAGCAGGCCCATGTGTGGCTCGTGCCACAGCCGTGATGGCTGAAGTGCTGTGGTTGAATGTAGGGGGTATTGAGCAGCTCATTGATAATTGAGCTGATATGGGAAGCAAAGGCTGAGGTCCTCTGGGCGTCTTTGTGCAAACCTGACCCATAAGGTCCAAACTTGTCTCAAAGATCTATGAAATGCCCTTAAGGTCATTCTTCCATTGCATTGTTGAAAAATATCTTGTTCCCTTCTCTCAACACTAGTATATTTAACAGACTCTTGGCCACACCCTTGCCTTGCTCTCCTGAAGATGCCTTTTGCTCTGGACAGGGCCAGATATGAAGTCACCCAGGCGGGAGTGCAATGGTGTGATCATAGCTCACTATAACCTCAAACTCCCAAGCTCTAGTGATCCTCCTGCTCCAGACTTCCAAGTAGCTGACACAACAGGTGTGTGCCATCATGCTGAGCTGATGTCTAATTTTTCCATAGAGATGAGGTCCCTCTCTATGTTGCCCAGGCCTATCTCCCACTCCTGGACTCCAGTGATCCTACTGTTTCCCCCAACGAAGCACTGGGATTACAATCATGAGCCACCGGGCCAGGCCTGCTTCACATTTAATTATGAATTCTGTCTTTACATCATTTCTGTCCTTTCACATCATGCTATATATGGCAAAAAGTAGCCATACAACTACTTCAGTGTTTTGCTTAGAAACTTTTTCTGTCAAGTATTCTAACTCTTAAATTCTGCTTTCCACAAAGCCTTGGGACACAGATTTAATACAGGGTTTCCCAAATTCACTCCCAAAGTTAACATACATGAATCTAACTTTATTTACATATTTCTTACAAAATTTTACAAGATATTTATAAAATACAAAATATTCTTTACATTTTGGCCACTTCCTTGTAAAATGTATATTATGTAAATAAAAGTATAAGTATATTTAGCTACAATTTCCCATTTTCCCACTCTATGGTCACTTTTTGGATGCCCTGGTACAAGTCAGCCAAGTTCATTTTCAATTTAAAACAAGAATGGCCTTTATTCCAGTTGCCAGTAAGGTATTCCTTTTTTCCATCTGAGGCATCATTTGAATGGACTTTACTAATTTCTACCAATCGTCTGATCACAACACCTTAAGTGACCTCTAACTTCCACATTTTCTCTACAGTTTTTCTCTTCTGAGCCCTCACCAGAATTGCCCTTAATGCTCTGTTCACAGCATTTTTCTAGACTGTATTCCAAATTCTCCTGCCTCAACCCATTTCAAAAGCTACCAGTGCAAAAGCTGCTTCTGCATTTTCGGATATTTGCCTTAGCAACATCTCACTTTTCTTGAGAAGGACTTGAAGAAAGGAGCTTTGAGGTGGATAGGAGGAAAGCCGAAGGTGACCAGACTTTAACATTGGTAAAATGGGATACCATTGATGGGAGTGGGGGAGGTGGGGGACCTGGGGGCGGGGCCAGACAACAATGCAAACTTTGATAAGCAGTTCTCCATAATCAGTTCTCAACAATTATTTCTTATTATTAAAGTTTAATATTATAAAATTAACAAAAATAATACAAAACACATATGCTGGCGAAATAGCCACATGGCAGCCGAAAACCATATATTCCCTTCCTGTTCTCCCTCATTCCCTAGCTTGCCGTACATTCTTTCCAAAACTAGGGACTTTTTTAAAACTCTGTGGTATGCAGGACAAATTGTTAAAAATCAAGACTGTCCCACCAAAAGCAGGACGTCTGGTCACCTTAGGAAAGCCTCATCTGCTTAACAGTAAGTCTGGAGGGCCCACCACAACATTCACTACTGAGCAACTCTCAGCAAGAGAGGGAAAAAATATGAGAGTGAGGTAACCCAGGTAATCAATGACCAATAGAAAAGGACAATGATGAATGACCAACAGAAAGAATAATAATGCCGGGAGGGGCAGAGAAATGAATGTAAAAGCTACAAACAGTTTCAAATGGACAGAAAGACAGTGTTTAGACCTCTACACTGCATCTGCGCCTCCCCCTCCCTCCCCTCCTCTCATCCCTGAGAGGGATCCACTTCTAACTCTCTTTGGAAGTGCTCTAAACTTTCTCTGTGTTTTTAAATAGAATTTCTTTGTTTTACTAAAGCTTGTCCAGGTTATCTTTGCTTCCTATTCATCCTGACTGTGATGCCCCTGTTTTATCTTCAGTTTTCACCCACTTTCACTTTCAATTTCTACCACGCCTCCGTTGAACATTCTAGCTCAGCCAAGTAATCGAACTAGAGTCAAAGAACAGGACCCTTGACCCCCAACATTTCCAATACCAATTTTCTTTCTTCATTTGTTTTGTGCTGCTGTAACAGAATGCCTAAAGATGGTATAATTTATAAAGAACAGATATTTATGGGTTTACTGTTAGGGAGTCTTGAACGTTCAAGACTCAGTGACCAGTATCTAGCAAGGGTCTCCAGCGACATCATTGTTGAGCAGAAGGTGAGAGAGAATGTGGAGTGGTGAACTTATCCTTTCATCAGAAATCCACACCAGTGGCATCAACCCCACTCCCGCAATAATGGCATTAATCCATTCCTAATCACCGTCTGTTGGCCCTATTGCTCAACATGGTTACAATAGGGATAAAGTTTTAAACATATGCTTTTTGTGGAGAGAAATACAAACTACAGCAGAATTATAGACTAGTTCATTTTTCCTTTTTATCTTCTTCCCTGCCATTCTTCCTCTGCTGTTAAGAGTTTGCATGTCTTCTGTCCAATATGCTTTTGCTACGTAATTATTGCAAAGTGTTTTCTGAACAGGATCAGTATATATCCCTGAACAGCTCCAAAACACACTGGGCAACTGTTTCTTGTGTTCTCTTTTATAGACCACTCAGTGCAATACACAGAGAAGGCTGTTGACCTCAAGCTGGATCTCTCTTAAATAAGAAGAAAATTTGTTTGGTTGCTATTAGTTTATAATGTTTACTGTTGCTTCACTGGGTTTATTATCAAAGACAAGCCTTCTAGAAACTTCCTGGTCCTTGTAGTTATTAGTCAGATATCTGCTGTCCAGTGAAAGAAGCAGCCTGTACATTTTTCTAAGGATTTTTAAGGAATTTCTCAGGATATTTCTTCATTCTCTTTCAACAGGGCACTAGTGGATTAAGGGAAATATGATCCTTTGTTGAAAGGAGCTGTCCCATGCATTTCAGACTATTTCCTATCCCTTCCCCCCCCCCACTGTAAATGACAAGAGCTCCTTTCCTCCAGTGACTGTGAGCCATACAACATCCCCGCTATTTTATTAAAGCCTTGTAGGAATGGTGAAGGCATTACAAGCCCAGAGAAATACTCTTACACTTCTGAGGTTTCTATTCCATTAACATAAAAATGTGATACTGTATACATTGTAAATTACTACATTTGTAATACATATGCAAAATTAAACAGAAGAACGTTTCAAGCAATTATAAATTCCTAAACAGTACTATTGTAATACTTAGATTAAATCTTCAGTATTATTGCTCATTCTTTTAGTCGGCTTGAGTGATCTCCTAGAGGTAAAGAGAATCGTAACCCCCGTGGAGATAATCTTAGAAATAATTACAATCCATTTCCTTTATTGCACAGAAGTGCCTGAGAAAAGACGCGTTAAACAGTGGCTACAGTCACACTGGAACTCTGAACTTCTGAAGAGAGATATTCAAAGCTGTGCTTACTTTATAAAATCTTTAACTTTTCTAAGGAGCAGGACGTGAAAGACCTGAACACCTCTAGATACTTTTCAGTCCATTTCCCAACACGACTTTTCAAATTAGGACTATTTCAGTGTGACAAATAGTCCTAGCTCTAGCACCATGAGATCATCTATGGACAAATTTCATTTTTGCAGAGAAGAAAATGCCCTTGTCTTCTTTTCCATCTCAGCTGAAATAATGGAACTCTCACACATAAATTCCATTCTCAGTGATTAATGAAATCATAACTTCTTTGGCCACTGATACTATCTCCCAAAAGTGATGCTCTTATTTTGTGTGTTACTTTACACTTTTTTATGCCCATTATCACCCATTATCACACTTTTTTATGCCCATTATCTAATTTAATCAGACCCTTTAAAAACATTTGAAGATAAAATAATAAATGTGTGATTTAATCCCATTCTTCACAATGGCAAGGATCTTAGATTCGAACCTCTGAAATATGGTCTGTGTGCTCCATAGTTTCATTGTTAGGCCGCACTATAATAGAATGCCAGCTTTCCTTTTCTACTCACATTAGAAGCGTGGAAAAGAAAGAGAGATTGGAATCCTCCATAGTAGATTCTAAGTTTCCATTGTTTTTTTCTCTCCCGGTATTAATTCACATTCACACTCACACTCCTTCATCTTTAACTGCCTCTTGAGACGACCTGTGGACCCAGGTAACAGGTGAGCAGCCGGAGGAGCAAGTGTGCAGATATCAGCTTGTGTTCCTGCACATCACCATGAGTTAACAGAAGATGAAAAATCTTTCCAAATGTGTCTGAAAGTAGGAAAAATTTGTCTCATGCTTGAATAACTAAACAGTGCTCAAATTACTTTTATCAAGCTTAAAAATATCAGTCTGAGAACAAAAGCATGATAAATTTTGACTCAAAAATTAATTTATTAAAAACACTACAGAGTGCTTGGAACCAGGGAACTTAAATAGCAAATGCCTCTTGAACACCTGGGATATCAATCACAAGAAAAAGTAGAACTGATGAGGAAACATTAGAGAAAGCAAAAAAAATTGATATCCAGTTTCTTATAAATTCTATTCAGCTAGGTGGATATTTGAAAATAAAATTTTCTTATTTCCTTGTGCCTGTATCAGATTCTGATTCCTCAAAAGCAATATTTTGAAATACGTCATTTGTGCAAATGTCCTTTCTAATGTTCTTTGTGTTACAATTGTCCTTGGGCGACAGGAATAAAAACATTTTAAGTTCTTGTTATAAAGTTTAAGAAACGTAAGTTTCTTTCCTTATTTTGTTCCATTTTGAGGAAGATGGGATATTCCATATTTTGTCTCAATAAACAACTTTATGCAAGGCTATCTACCACTCTAGAGGAATTAAGAGTTTCCAGTTGTGATGATAATTCAAAATTTTAAAAGATTAAATAGTTGATACAGTATGATTTCACGGAGAAATCTCATATTTTATTTGACAGCGTACGAGTCAATGGAAATACTGACATTTTTGTTAATTATGGATTTTTTTGCTCTGCCCCTTATGTACCAATTCCCCCATCTGTTCACATGTGCTGAAACAATATCCACAGTGAGTTGAATGGAAAATAAAATTATCATTTGAACATGGAACATAGGTGCCAAGTAAATGGGTTCTGCTAAAGAAACAAGTGAATTTCCAGACCTGAGATCCTAAGGTTTGATCCTTACACAGGATACAGTGGGGGCTTGGGAAAATCTTCCTTGCCAAAGTTGTATTACTCTTTGCCTCTTATTTCCTCTTGTTACAAAACAGACTCTCAAATTGCTAATGCAAACCCACACTTGAAGTTCTAGTTTTATATCATGATAAATTGTTCAAACTTTCTGGTAAAATATTTTTAAAGCAAAATAATGAGTGGGAAATATAAATAGAAAAATTAAACTTGTACATGCCTCAGGCTTGGTTTGATGATTGAAACATATGTGAAGACTCCAGAGTCTTACAAATATTGTCACCTCCACCTCATAAACGCCATCGCCTTGTCCTCCAAGAAAAGGATATCGTAAGATTGTTAACTCATCAACATTCTGATGGTTAAAACATAAAAGTCATAAAATGCTAGTGCTAAGGTTAGAAACCCAACTCCAAATAGAGATAGTGCCTTGCCTTTTATTTTTCCCTTGAACTGTATCAGTTCATTTTTTTAAAGTTCAGCATGTCTTACCTTAATCTAAGGTGTGTTATTTTAATAAGTGAGTAGTATTACCTCCTAGTAAAACCCCACATTTCAAAACCCCAGGACATGAGTACAGACTTTAACGGTGTGTGTCTTACAATAACTTTTAGACAAAAGTATAATAAAATATTAATGAATGTTAACTTGCCAAATAAAACTTATTAGCGTAGCATTGTACTATGTCAAAAATATTCAGATATGAAATTATGAATGGCTTTTATTTTACTTTAGATTTCTCATTTTTGTTTTTAATTTGGGTGCACACACATTTGGACATATTTTTTCCTGCTACTAATTATATAAACTGTGATGATTGATAAACGTACTTTAAATATTGTGACCATATTGCTTGAATTTCTATATATTTTTCTGTACTCTGTGGAGCTATAACTCTGTTGAATAACCACATACCTACTGTTATCTTTAGTTTTTAACAAGTATACAAGAATACTGAATATACTTGTCCCTAATTATTTCTGTGCACTTCTGATATCTTAAGGATAAATCCTGAAGGAGATTTTTTGAATTAAAGCACATTAACAATGTCTCCAAAAGCTATATCTTTTGTCTGCCATCTGGTGGCTCCTCTGTAATCTTCATCAAAATATAATATTACTTCTCTAAGATATTATTCTTCAAATGGATTAGAAAATGATACTTCATTTTGTTTACAATGATTTTTAAAGAGAAAGTTAAGTTTTACTGGCAGTGTAAAATGAATGAAAATGACAATTATTTTATTTGCATACAAAAATGTACATCAATGATTAAATGTTTAATTTAAATACATTCTCAATTTTTACTTTTCTTTCTACTAATAAAGAGGAAAATTTTCCAATTTGGAAAATCAGTAAATCCTCTGCCATAGGTTAATACAAGTTAAGGGTTACACAGTGTAAGGAGGTGTAGAATTATATCACTTCAAAATAGATCTCATTTTGCGATTTACCCATTCATTTACAAATTAAATTACAATGTATTGAGTAATTTTTATCTTTCTAAAAGTAAGACTCTGCATATAAGGTCTTCTGTTATTTACAGGGCTGCATATGTATTGCTCTAACTTAAGAGTAAAATGAAAAGCATAGATAACCTCATTAAATGTAATAACGTCCACCTTTATTCATATGTTCGAGCTAAGAAATTAACAAAATGTTAAAACTTAAAGAAATTGATGAATCATCACTATCATATCCATCATTTTCTTTTTATAGAAGGAGAGTGGAATGTAGGACGTTAAGGAACATGTAAGTTTACATCGCATGGAACAGAACGTCCGGAACATGATGTACTGGTTTCTGATCAAGTGTCTTTTCCATTACTGAAATAATAGCGCAGTGACAATGAGCTTAACTTTTTTGTGAGTAAAACACCATATTTTGATATGGTGACAGGTTCCTCTATATGATATATATAAGCATGCTTGTATAAATACACTTGCCCTCATCCTGTGATTTTGCTGGCGTGGTTACACTCTGCTTGTTTCGCCAATAGATGGCACACTTACTGCTCACTGTTTTATGATTTAACAGTCTGTTACCTAACAGAAAGGCATCATTTACTGGGATTTTGAGAACATGCCATTATTTTAACACAAGCAATATTTTGTGAAAGGACTATGTTAGTTTTTTCAGAATTTTTTTAAAGTCAATCATTTGTCAATGATTATATTAATTTGTTATAATTCCAATTAATATCTATGCCAATCAGAAAATTTAAAAAAATTTGAATATGGTAAACCCAAATGTTCTATATTCCTTTAGAGAAAGAATGCTATCTAATGATATACACAATCCAGTTGTACATATTTTATATTTCATAGTATCCTTTTTTCATATGACTGCTGCTTTTATCTCTAGACCTACCTTCTTACTCCTCTGCTCTACATTAGTAGATCAAAGAATAAACAGATAGTGAGTAATTTGCATTTACATTTCAATGTAAGATGTGTTTTAATTCATTTTCTCAACTTTCCTGATATAACTAAATTGACTGTATTGTATAGATATTCTTCACTTAGTGATCACTTTTTAAAAGATGTCTTTAGGCGAACTTTATATTCTAGATTGAAATTATTCTAATTTTTTAAACTGCACTGCTTGAAGCTTTGTTATAAATTAGAAAACTTTATACAAAGAATCTAATTTTCTGTTACATCAAACAAGAAGTTGAAATGATCTATACAAGTACGCGTATGCTAATAGTTTCCAGCTTTGATCATAATTACTCTTTCAAGATTCACGTGAAAAATCACTCCACATTAGTAGATCATATAAACTGGTTAGTGATGTGATGACCAGAGAGAAATTTTTCGTATATAAAAGCTAACTAGTTAGCCTGCAGCTTCTGGAAGGGACAAAGACAGTTCCTGATGTAGATAAAGTTTTATCACATTCTGCACTTGGTTCACCGATTTCTCCATTGCTACTCTAATCATCAATCATGGAAACTCAGCTTGGATCCATCTAAACTATTTGACCTTCTCAACTCCGCAAATTCTTTCTTCTCGACTTTGTCTTATCATCACCTTTAGCACCTGGCTCACTGATTTCTTCTTTAGTAGTCCAGTCAGCAATTGTGGAAATTCAGCACTGACCCATCTGAAATATTTGAGCATCTCAGTTCCAAACATTGTTCCATTTTAGGTTTGTCTTGAACAACCTCACCTCAAAAGTCTCGCATTTTTAAGTAGCCCACTTCACTAATATGCTGTCTTGTTCACTTTCTGAGATAATTTCACTCCAGCTACGTGTCAACCTTTCACTCAACTTCAGTAGTTAACTCTATTTCCCCCCCCCCCAAAATCCATCTATTCCTTTACCTCCCTCCACACTTCCATCCTCACCACCCTCCCTACCCAACCAAGGTAGATTGCTGAGGTTTCTTGGATGACGATGCAGCAATCTTGCTAAGGGCCTCCTTATCCTCCTCGCTCTCTGACCTAATTGCTGGCAAACATCTACACATGTTTAAATCCAACCATAAACTCCTCTGTCTCCTCAGCAGATGACTATCTTTGGAGGAAAAAAAAAAAATCCCTGTACTGTGTGGACTGATTTCACTTTAAATCTACACTTGCAAAATTCAAATAGGAATTTTGTATGCATTAAGATTTCAGTATATTTTTAAGCTTTTATATTACCATTTCCACACCTTTCTTTTTCTCCTTCCAAACACACCCCATCCCCTTACTCTGCACTGAATATCTTAAATCAAAAGTTATTGCAAATGTTTATCAGAGGCCTCACTATCGTCTTCCTGCAACCCAATTCCCTCATGTACTGCATCTCTGTTTAGACAGTCTCTCTTTTCTCCCTGCTCCGCAGAGCTGTGTGTGGTTTCAGAGTCCAGCTTCTTCACATGCAATCTGTGGAACCTCATTCCCTCTTATTGACTAATGGCCCTTGCTCTGTGATTAGCACCTTCTTTCTCCATCATTAGGTTTTTCTTACTTCTAAATTGTTTCCAACAGCAAAACAAAATGAAAAAAAAATCGTAAAATCATTTCGTATTTTTGTAACCACGTTGCCTGAAATTCTATATTCTTTCTAAATGTTTTGGAGTTCTAACTGGTGTTGAATAACCACATACCTACTGCTTTGCTGTGAACACATGCACAATATTATAAATAACACTGAACATACACGTGTACATAGGCTTTCTGTGAACTTGAGTGTATCTTAAGAACAAATTAGCCACCAGCTTCTGTTCATTTTCTCTACCTTTTCTCAATAAAATAATTCAGAAGAATGTTCCATACTTGCTGAAGCTTCTATCTCACAGATGTTCTCTCTTCAACCCATCCTAAATGGGTTTCTATCTATTCCTCCTTTTCCCTGAAATTGTTCTTTAAAATGTCTCTTATTTTGTGATATCTAATCTTAGTAAACTTTTTTTGATAGCTGTCTATTCATTTCTTCTTGCTAATTTTTTTCTCTAAGTGCCTGTTCCCCCACACTCTTTGGGCTGTCTTTTTTTAGCTCACTGACCACTTCTTCTCAGGCCCCCTCGCGGTTCTCAGGGCTGGCTTTCCCCAGGTTTCCCTTAAGTGCTCTTTTCCCTTTCAAACTCCCCCTTCTCTTTGGATAGCCTTATTCAGATGTATGGCTCGGAAGACACTGGCAGCTTATCTCCATGGACAGCTTCCTTTTTGACCTTCATACTTACATGTTTCACTGTCCAGTTTGTATTTTGGCATGTGCACACAGTACACAAGCTTAAAAAGGATTTATACAGAATTTAGTCATCTTCTCTCTAAAAGCCAAAGGTAATTATTTCAATTATTTCTTTATTTCACCGTTTAAGGACTCATGCTTGTTTCTTCTATTTTCTCCTAAATCTACATCAAACTAGTCCTGTTATCCATCCTCAATTCCAGTACTCCTTCCTTTTCTCATTCTGCATTAGTCACAGTGATCTTCCTACCCTTACTAACATGTGCCGAAATCATCATTCCTGTCTTAGAACCTCTGGATTCTTTCTGGAACATTTTTTTTCAACATTTTAAATGTCTTTCAAACACATAGGTTCATCTTAAATATCTGCAGAGTTCTTCACAAATGCTATAATGAAACCACCTCCTATGGAATTTGTATTGGTGATGAATTTCTTTGTTTGTTTACAGACTATCTCCCCAGGGGAAGGGAAGCTTGTAAGGTCAGAGACTTTGTTTACCTTCTTTTGCATCCAGAATGGCTGGAATGATCGTTTCCCATGGTAGGCCTTCAAAACATACAGATAAAAAATAAAGGTAGAGGCAGACTCCTGTGGCTCAGTGAGTGGGGCACCAGCCTGGCCAAATAGCAACAAAAAAATAGCCAGGCATTGTGGCAAGTGCCTGTGGTCTCAGCTACTTGGGAGGCTGAGGCAAGAGAATCGCCTAAACCCAAGAGCTGGAGGTTGCACTCTACTGGTGGAAACAAAGTGAGATTCTGTCCCTAAAAATAAATAAATAAATAAAGGTAGGTTTTGAACATGATTGCTCCATTACATATTTTGATGATAAAAGTAATAGCCTTCCATTAATAGGCTTTATGGCAGATATTTGGTCTTGTGAAACTCACGTTTTTCTTACCCTTTTTAGACACTGTGATAGTTTACTAGTGCGGTCATAATAACATACCTAAAGTGGGTGGGAGGCTTAACCAACAGAAATCTATTTTCCCACAGTTTCGAAGGCCAAAATTCCAATATCCAGTGTCATTAGAGGGGCTGGATCATTCGAAAGCCTGTCTTCTTGGTGTGCAGATGGCGGTCTTCTTTCTCTGTGTCTAGACATCCTCTTTCCCCTGGATATGTCTCTGTGTTCAAATTTCTTCTTTTAAGGATACCAATTATATTGGATTAAGGCCCATCCTAGTGACCTTGCTTTAACTCAATTACCTCTGTAAACATCCTGTTTCCAAATACAGTTATATTCTGACATATTGGGGTTTAGAACCTCAGCACTTAAATTTTCAGGGAGGTCAGACACAATTCAACCCATACCACATCCTTATGGGGGAAGAGTCAAATTTGAATTCTAATCTAATTTCCCCAACTTTTCAAATGTTGTGGAAGTTATCTAACCACCATAT
Source organism: Galago senegalensis (assembly GCA_963575145.1). Lineage (NCBI taxonomy): Eukaryota > Metazoa > Chordata > Mammalia > Primates > Galagidae > Galago > Galago senegalensis. The sequence goes on from CAUYTI010110542.1 coordinate 24,515, forward strand.
ATCTGTGTTCCTTCATCACTGAGATGGTAATAGTAATAAACCAGGATCACTGTAAGCATTAAAGGAAAAATATATAATATACGACAATATGTGCTTTTTTCACAGAAAGTGATTATTTTATACTAGAAATTAGTGTTTTTCCATTTTCTTATCTTTTTTCTTCTGTATTATTTATTCTATTGCAGGATGCATATGTGTGTGTCTGTGGGTTTTTTTTTTATTATCTCTTCTGCAGGTTAAGCTATCTCCATATGTATTAGAACGAAGATAGATTAAGCAGGATAATTAATGATACAGAGGATGTGCTCAACATGCACCCACTCTATCCTGAACTTCAGGAGCCTGGCTCACATGCTACGGAGTCCAGCATGGACCACAATATTCTCTGTTTGCCAGGGTAGCTGTTTTGCACTGATAGTCATGCATGAGGGCTGAGCAACAGGTAATGAAGGTTGAGTAACGTGTGTTTTCTTCAACTTGGGAAGGTTAGAAATGTACAAAATATGGTCTCTGACTCTAATGAATGAACAATCCAGTTTAGGGGTCTACACGCTTTATTTTATTTTCTGTAATAGACAAAATACTAAACATTTGAGGCTTTGCAAGGCATGTGATGGCTTTTGCAATGCCTCCACTATGTTGTCGTAGGGCACACAGTCACGGACAATACATAAATACATGAGCGTGGTCATGTTCCACTTTCCATGTATGGACATGGAAATTTGAATTTCACATAATTTTCATGTGTCATGAAATATTATTCTTCTTTTGGTTGTTTTCAACAACTTAAATTACTTTGTAGCCCATGGGTCTAAGAAAACAGATAGCAGGCTGAATTTTGCCTGTGGTTCATAATTTGTCAACTTCTGACCGAGTTTTTAAAAATGAGAAAATACTTAGGAAATATTTTGTGACTAACACATGGTATTGATTTACATGTTTTGTGGCACAGACTTTCTATTTCAGTGATCTAAGGATATTAATATTAATTCTTTCGTAAGAGTGTCAGAGTGGAATGTGATAGATCCTTCTACCCCTGTCCCTTAGAAGATAACTAACTATATAGATAGCTCTGACTTTCATCTAGGTCTTTACTCTTATGTCCACATCAAGCCCAGTCTCTAATCCCCAGCTTGGATAATTGGGTTTGCCACACACTATGGGAACCTGGAACATAGCAATTCTCAGTGTTAATTTTTTTCTGGCAATGATTCAAGAATCCCAAATATAAGTCATTTCTTATCCCATGGGGGAGCAACTGAGTGTTCAAATCTAGGGAGGAACTGAAGTGGGTGGAACATTGTTCTAACTGCTAAAGAAATAAAATCCCCAGCACATGGCCCATCTGGTAGGTGAGTTGCCAGTGAATCTCTACGGGCAACTGCATTTGTGAAAGATGTCCATAACCACCTCGGATACATGCCTATTTTCATTCATGTGGCCTGCCAAGACTTCACAATGCCCATGTCCAGATGTGTGGTGTTATGATAAGTACTACAGATGTTTAGACCAGCGAGCACCCTTACGTTATAAAAGGAAACGATTCAATCAAATTGAGATGGCTTCTAATGGCAAGGGTACCTGGGCAAAAGGAATGCCCCCTTACATGGGCCTATGAAATAATTTAGAGGTTCCCAAATCTGTTCTCATTTCAAGGTCCAAAGTGCTTAAAAATAAGCTGGCCGAATAAGAAATGTTTGCCTTTTATACATGGAATCTGGTATTCACTCACAGTTATAAACTAAAGGTTACTTCTTACCGTATAAAAAGCCCCGCATTGGGGGATATTATCAATTTTTAAGTTATAGATGCTGAGAAGCATTAATTCATTCTCTATACTGAGAAGTCCTTCTCATTTTCCTTCTCCTGTGAAAAGAATGTCTGCTAAATTCACTGACCTAATTTATGTTACACAAAAGTTGTATCTCATCTATAATCTTTAACTGCAGACTACAACTCTACAGTAAAAACAAGTTCAAAGAATATTAATAAATGACTATTTGAAATATACATAGGAAATAAGAATATTTATTGAAACTTGAGTGACTAAATTCTTTAATTCATTCGTAACCTCTCATGCCATATAGTATTTGTTTTTCTAATAGATTGTTTATAGTTTTTAAGTGATACTATATTAATTTTGCAATGAACTCATATTTTTTTTTGCATGTAAAAAGAGTTACAGCAATACAACCAAGAATGTAAATTGAATTTTGTACTTCTATACCTTTAATCCATAACGTGAGGGATAAGATATAGGCCCTGCAACAATGCACATTCCAAAAACGCATCAAGGTGCACGTTTCCTATTTAACAGGTTTTCAAGCAAGACTCTTTTTCTTCCCAAATGCCTTCTATTTGAATATAATTTTTCTTTTCTTTTCATTCCCTTAATGTAATTGCCTTGGCACACAGCAGAGGGGCTAATGCCATCACTCCTTTACATTTGTTTGGCTTCCTGCTGTTGAATGAACAATCAGTGTTTACAGATTAGCCACAGTTGTAAAAGTCTGACTTTTACTCCTTTCAAACTGGCAAATAAGAAACATTTTATATTTGTGGCTCTAGCATTTCTAGAGTAACTAGGACATTCACAGTGCAAAGCACTGGTATTCATACTGTTATAATTCCTTTGCAGTTAAGTCATTACTAGCAATCATAGCAGGCTTGTAGTACAATGCCTTATTTGGAAATATCATGTGGGATGCCTACAGTAATACAAAAAATAAAGACCAACTTGTCTGGCTAAGGACGGATTTATCAATAGCACCCTGGCAGAAAAATCTTCAGGGAAGTATTATGTGCTTTTTTGAGGCAGATCATAGGAACTTGAAATAGAGCAGGTGCCCTGAGCCTCAATGTCAAGGTGTTACGAACATCTTACCAGATGCCATTGTTTTCATAATGTATCAAAAACTTCAGTTGTTGCCTCTATACCAAAAGCCTCAGCCGACAGCATTTTGAAAGGTAAAACATTAAATAAAGTGAGCACAAACAAGCAAAAACCTGACATTTATCTAGTCCCTCCTCCCCACTTCCTTCCTTGCTTAAAAGCAAACTAGAAAGGCAAGGTGGCTTTCTTGACGACAGAGCTTTCTCTGCACTAATTTGTTTCAAAATTATTTCTTTTAAAATGGTCATTTCAAAAGTAAGAGTGGAAGGAGGGCTTTCATTTGTCAACCCCAAGATCTTCAGGAATTTAATTTATGCTGCTTCGGTGCTGCATTTAATACTGGTTCTCTTGAGCCTCATCTCAAGAGAGGACTTGGGACTTTTAAAAAATTGGCTCCAAATAAAGGAAAATGCCAGTGGGAAAGACAGCAAATGAGAATGTTCTAGAACTGCCTCAGAAACCCTCTGGTTAATCAGTTTTCCCTGTGTGTTTATGTGTGTGTATACCTTTGTATTTTAATTAAAATGAAATAATAATACCCTATCCAGCAGGTACTAAAAGAGTAAATTATAAGTAACCAACATTTGTATAGTATTCTATTGCTTATAAATCTAAAATCTGTACTTTTGACTCATACTCACGTGGTGAGATGTGGTAAGAATTAACATAAATGAGAAAACAAACCATTAGACTGAGTGAATTGGCTAAGTCCACCTAACATATAAAAGCTTTATAGTTCAGTTTTTCTTTCCTTTTTTAAACTAAATAGCCCCTTCTCTTTTCAATACATCTACTATACAACATAAATTTTAAAATGTTCATTTCAAAGGGAAAAAGACTAAAGTAAAAGAACTTGTTACATGCAAAATAATATTTTCTGAATCCTCTTTAAAGAACTGGCAAAGATTTAGGACAGTGTCCTCCAAACTGCTAGCTCTAGGGAATAGACTTCAAACTTCTGCAGACTTTATGAGCAACTGAAGGACAACAGGTTATTTTCATACACTGGGGAGGATGCCAGAGTTTTAATTCAGATAATTTTTAAACTCCTAAATAAATAAGAAAATGAAATCTAATAGATAATACTGATGAGGAGTGGAAGCAATGATACCAATCTGGTACCTGGAGCTCTAATAAGTGTTAATCTTGTGCCATGTCTCTGCTGTATGGTAGGCCCTGCAGAGTTGTTCATCTCCTGATCCTCAGAATCTGTGAATATTGTACCTTATATGGGAAAAGGGGCTTTGCAGATGGAATTAAAGATAAAGAGCTTAAGAACATCATTTCAAATTATCCTGTTTGTCCAAAAACTAATGGGTACTTTAGTGCAGAGAACATTTCCCAGCTATGTCAGAGATTGAGATTCAACAGTTGAGGAAGGGTCAGAAAGATGTCAAGTTCACAGCTTTTAGGAGGAGAAAGAAGGCTGAGAAATGAGGGTAGGCGATAGAGTTTAGAAACAATAAGAAAACGTGTTCTCCCTTAGAGCCTCTACAAAGAGTGTAAAAATGTTGACACCTTCATTTAATAGTACACTGGGGCCTGTCAGACTGAAGTACAAAAGCAAGATGATTAATATGTGTTGTTTTAAGATAAGATAATTAATGTGTTGTTTTAAGCCACTTTATTTGAGATAATGTGCTATAGCAGAAAAAAAATAAAACTAACATGTGATCTCTGTATTTTAAACTGTATACTTTACTATTTGAAACTCCATTACGTTCCCCATTGTATCTTATTCTTTTAATCAGAATCCTGATTTTTGTATCAGAAAGGTGATATGAAAACATTGTAGAGATAGACATGTATAAAAATCATAATCAGATTATAAACAATCATCATTGATTTAAACTGAGTTTATTCTTCTGATTATTTAGTTAGCCTGAATTTGTATACTTTCCTACTCTGAAAGTTGTACTTTCATTGGTGATTTATATGTCTTTTTGAGACCTAGAAACTGATTGGATGAATATTTTATTCACTTAATGACTACCATGATTATTATTTTTTGTTTGACATTGAATTAGATAAATATATTTTTGGAACAAAGATTTTGACATCATACATAGTGTTTCTAAACGAGTACCAACGTCACGTATCACTCACAATAAAGTGATATACAATGTATGGAGTTATAGAGATAGTTGGTCAATTCATTTCAATTAAATCTGCTGTCTCTAATATAATTGACTGCTGTAGTGCCTCTCATGTAAAGATTTTAATCAAGAGAGTTATAGCTATCCTTTAAGTTTCACGTCTGACTTTTTGATAGATGATACTTAAGCAACACTTGACGAGAGTATTGGAAATTATCAATGAAATGGGAAGCTGCAGTTACATTCATAGTTAATGGGGTGTGTCATATTTATGGCGAGTTTTCTATCTTCACATGTGCATGACTTGGCTGGCTCAATGGTCCTTATATAGTACTTGATCCATTTCAATCCTGCTTTGACACAATAATGAAGTGAACTTAAATATTTTACATGCCACCTTTCAGCAGTATATACAACACATGAAAGGGTTTGTTCTAAGACATTGAAATACCACTAAGATTCCTCTTACTCCCTACACTGATGAAATGCATAAAACATGGCAGAACTGATTGCTCCCGGCAAATTTATATGGATTTATAAAACTACCATTTAGTGTTATTCTTTTGATTCTTTTAAACTGGGAGTACTATGGCCTGGCCTATAGCCTCAATTTAAAGGCAGTGCAAGTTATTCCACTGCCATACTTGCCTTTCATGTTTCAAAAAACTCAATTTTTTCCATTTCATCTAAAGTGCCCATGCTTTGGAGAATTATTTCATGGTAACTAATTCATTCTCATTTACAAATTAGGATGTCAAAGAATTAATGCACACTGAGAAGTTTGCTACCTTACAATTTAGAATAATGAAATTGACAATTTGGAGGACTCTCCTCTCTAATGGATGGAATACTTGAAAGAAATCTAGTCAATATGAGAAGGGTGCTTTAGTGAACACAGTTGAATCTTTTGCACTGACAATCACCCTCGAGGTTTTTCTGGGTAATCCTACAAATTAAGAAAATTACTATGATGTTCAAAGATGTTGAACCCAGAGGATTTTGGAAAACTTATGTGAACAACATTGACATTAAACATTTGTGTTGCCTGACATTTGCAAATAATCAAGTGAATAATCCATTCAGACTTACTCAAGAGTTGAATGAGAATTAACTATTTTAAGAGCTTGACATTGAAACTGATATAAATAACTTTTAACAGGTAATCCACTGAATGAAGTTTAATATACTTTTTACAGATCCTTTCTCAGATGACAATTTGTTAAAATCTAGTCTTGTGATCTTACTAATGATATTAGTAATTAGAAACAATTGCATTCATTTATAGGATTGTCCATGATCACCCAATCAGTTAATCTGTATATGTGTTCAAAACTCCTTCAAATATACCTAAAATAAATAATATAAAACTACTTAAAATTAAATGTCTGTGCACTATGGTAGCCTGGCATAACTATGTTCATCACAAGAATGTTCCAAAAGTAGATCTAAGCATGTTCCCAAACAATGTTGTGTAAGCTAATGGGTTAGCTATTTTTCAGGATCTAGATTTCAATGACATGTATCTATATGGCCACACTAACTTGAAGTGTGTTGTAATTCATTTTTTCATTGTTTATTTCATATTAGTTTTATTTTTTTCTTACTGATATGAGATGTTGAAGAATGTTTAACCAATTTTCTCAAACTATTGTACATTATGCCTCCTTGTGATTATAAATCCTCATGATTCTATGGGCTTTAAAACTATTTGCTAGACCAAATTCCACTTTTTCCCTACACCTCTGTTATTATTAATAAAAATGTGACCCCAACAAAAACAAATATATTTTCCAAGTATTAATTTTTCTATAGTTAATATTCCAAAGTAAATATTTTGTGAATATAAAATTATAATATTAAACCACACATACCTGCATCCCCCATCAACACCCACAATGAGCACTCTTCTCCCTGAATCACTGTAATCCCCTGGTGGAATGTGTAAAGTAATCTAGTCTGACCAGCAACATTTTTGTGCCACCATTAGCACCAGATAACTGGCATACTGAGCTCATGATAGTTACTGCTGTGTAGCATGTTACTTGTGAAAAACTTTACATGTATTTAGTTTATTTATTTATCAGTGAAAATTCAAAGATCTAGAAATGTTAAATATTATTCCTAAATTACAAAATAGTAGAGTCAGTAGGAACTCAGGAAGTGGAATACAAATTCCAGTTTGGGACTTTAAGGGTTCCCTCATGTACTACTGCCCTTTTCCACTTTGGTTCACTACATCCCAGCATCCTGGTCTTTAAGATGTTACTTAAACTCAATAGGCATTGTCCTACCTTTTTACTGACTGTCCTTTCCTCCTGGAATGCTTTTTTTCCCAGACACTGGCATGTGAATAGCCTTCCAACTTTTGTTCAAAATATTACCTTCTCCATGATGCTAAACAAACATCCTTATTACAATTGCAGCTCTCACCCATTGGGTACTCTGCACTCCCAGAGCCTTCATTCCCATGCCTCTTCATTTATGACATTTACCAGTATATGCTTTTATAAATGTTTATTTTGTATTAGCCACATTGCCCTACTGTATTTTTAATTCCAAAAGGGATAATTTTTTTGTTGCTGGGGTGGGGGGATATGTTTTGTTTACTTATGTATACAAAATGCCTAGGGCACATAGTAGGTACTCAGTGAATGTTTCTTCAATAAGTAAATAATGATCCCTGTGCCCTTGATTGGATAGTCTTTCTGGTTTCCTAAAATGTAGTCAAAATCCTTGCAGCATTCCTTTATACTGTGTGTTCTAATATCTTCGTAAAAAGATCATCATAGAGATTCACTTTTCATCTCGCCATTCCCGAATCATTCAGATAAGTAACATCCTCTACCTTGTCTTTCTATAGAATAAATAACAATGACAACTAGAGATTCTGTATTAACATTCTGTAAGCCAGAATCTTGGGAATGTGGCCTTGAAATTTGGGGGAAAGGGTGCAGGAGAGGTGATCATATATGATTTATATGGAGAGAATTTAAAGACAGCATATAGACTGTATCAACCTTACAGAAAACAAATTCAATTGCACTATTTCACCATTACAGATTGAACCTAACCTAAATTAAATGTCCGTGCACTATGGTAGCCTGGCATAACTATCTTCATCACAAGAATGTTCCTCTCACAAGAGGAACATTTCTCTCATAAGTATATGTGACTTCAGGAAGAATTCTGCATAAACTTTTGAAAGACTTCTCCAGAAATTTCAAAAGAACATTATAAAAACTTGTGTAGAGAGAACATGGGACGGACTTGTACTTATCCATCACAAATATGTAAACTAGAAGCTTCTATTTCTTTACAGACAACAACTACTTTTCATATGAGTTGTAGAATTTGAATGTTATGTTATTTGATAAAACGTGAGATGTGTGGTTTCTGTGAACACTAACAGTATGGAATACTTCTCTGTATCCTGTTTAATACTTACTGCTAGTAAATCCCTTGAGATTTTACTACTAGGTAGAAAAATCACTTTTAATTATGGGTGCATTATTTCACTTCCTGAGTCTACCATGATTCTTACTGAGTTTGTCATTATGCATAGTCCTTTGCCCCAGATGTTTTTTATTACAAATCATTCCACGTGATTTTATTTTGTTGAGAGATGTGTGGCTAGGATGAGAACCAAAATACCTACTTGAAAAACCATCTCATTAGTTTCCTTTTTTAGTAACTGCACATATTGCAGGCATGTATGTGACATATTATAAATGTGTGTCTCATGAGAAGATTAGGTTCTCTAAAAGATAAGTAACATAAATCACCTGTTAGCTTTCACCAAAGGCTATCAGTCCCAAATACCAATACAAGAACATTAAAGTAAACTCTGAAATGCTTTTATTGAAAAAAAAAAAAAACAGAGTACTGGCTTTTGGGGAAGGTGATATCTTTAGTAAGACACTAGCCTTCACACTCTGGAAACCCGTACTGGTTCTTTGAAGAATAGTGTTTTATTGGTTTTTGATCTTCTATATTCAGTATCCATTGTAAGTTTAACAGAATAGACAGTTCTGTATATTCCGATGTTTAGCAGAATATACAGTTCTGATTTCAGTTTGTCCATAATAATGAATGACACTGACATATTTCTTTATACACAGAATTAATATGAAAACTTAATCAAGAACTCAAACTTAAGCAAACAGATTTAAGAATTCAGGAATGATCAGTTATACCATTGAATTCAACTGTTCATTTTTAAAAGTGCAGTAATCAGTATAATAATTAAAATTAATATGTCCTATTTGAGATAATATTAGAAGTATTAGAAGTATTCTATTTCTATATTTTCTAATTTTTTTTTTTTTTTGCAGTTTTTGGACAGGGCCAGGTTTGAACCCTCCACCTCTGGTACATGGGGCTGGCACCCTACTCTTTTGAGCCACCGGTGCCACCCTTTTCTAAATAATTTTTAAGAAATAAACATAAAGAAAAATTATCATCAGCCCCCTAGCTTGTGTAATGTGCATTGTTTTATTTTTGTGAATTTTGCACAGGCATATATTTTATTCTTTAATTTTTTTTCAGTTTCACAAAGTTATAGTTGACAAATAAAATTATATATATTTATTGTGTAAGATGTAATGTTTTGCTATCTGGACAAATTAGGAAATGATTCAATCAAGCTAATTAACACATCCACCATCATAAACACAAGCCATTTTTTATGGGGAGAACATTTAAGATCTAATCTTAGCCATTTTCAAGTAAGCAATACATTACTATCAACAATAATCACCACGCTTTCCAAAAGATCTCAACATCTTATTCAGCCCATCTACCTGAAACTTTGTTCTCTGACCAACATCAACCTACCCCATCCTTCTCCCTCTAGCAACCATCATTCTGCCCTCTGCTTCATATGTCTGACATTTCTAGATTTCATACATGAATGAGCTCATATAGTATTTGTCTTTTTACTCCTGGATTATTTCACTTAGCTTAATGTCATCGAGGTTCATCTATGTTGTCTGAAAATGACAGAATTTCTTTCTTATACATATATGTCATATGGAACCCCAAATATCCAAAGTAATCATGAATAAAAAGAGCAAAGCTGAAGAAATCACATTACCTGATTTCAAAATGCTACAAAGGTATAGTAGTCAAAAAGCCATAAAAACATAGAGACCAGTGGAAGAGATTAGACAGCACAGAATTAAATCTATGCATTTATGGTCAATTGGTCTTTGAAAATTTCCTAGGAAGACACAATGGGGTAAAGACAATCTCTTCAATAAATACCGTTGGGAAAGCTGTTTATCCCCATGCAAAACAATGAAATTGGACTCTTATCTCAACAGAGATATTTTGTTATGTAATAGCTTAGGTTCATTGATATGCTAGTAGCAAAATCAGTGTAAAAATATTTTAGCATTACAACAATTTTATTTAAAATTATGAAGACATAAAAACATGTTAACATAAATAATAGAAAAATAATATTTATTAAGTTGCTTAAAAGACCAAATTAAAAGGTAACTTTTAACTCTTTACATACCTTTAAGAAATGCTTGGTTTTTAACAATTTAATTAATTTTTAGGATAAGTCACTTTTGAAAATAGAAGAATAGTAGTTAACTATGTTACATTTGATTTACATTGACTATCTCCATCAGAAAGATGTATTATATGTCAATTTTTTTGGCAGTTTCACAATAATTGTCCCCATATGCAGAGCAAATAACCAATGTAGAAAGGGGTAGATCTCACATCCACATAACCTGAGCTGTCTTTCTAAGTTGTGATTATAAAAGAATGTTTAAATTGTTTCACAATATCTAATCAGTATGTTGTATATTGTGACTGCTAACAGAAACTTTATCCCAAAATTCAGAAAATTAATTAACTTTATGGCTTCACTTCCTTCAAAGGGCAAAAGGTGACACGAGTTATATGGGTCTTTAAGTTTCCATCCACCTCTACAACTTTATTAACTGGACAATTATGCTTCTCTAATTTTACCCAAAATTAAAGATAATCCTATACATAGTAAAGTGCTGAATATTACTAAATGAAGTGAATAAATAAGCAAGTAAGCCCATATTAATAGGGTAACAAAAAGAATTTACATATACAATAAGCTAGTTCATTGTTTTCTTTTTCTTTTATTTATTTATTTACTTATTTATTTTTTAGAGATGGGGTCTATCTCTGGCTCAGGCTGGTCTTGAGCCTCTGAGCTCAGGCAATCCACCTGCCTCAGCCTCCTAAGTGCTGGGATTATAAACATGAGCCACCGTGCCCAGCTAGTTCATTGTTTTCTAATTTGTATCCATTATTGACAGATAAAATTTGTATACTGTTATTATGACTACTTGATATACTATGAAACTATCCTTTCATAGAAAGTCAACATAATTGAAATGATCAGTAAGTCAATAAATATTCCTTTGGAGGAAAAAAGTAGTGTATATGTGTTCCTGTTACCCAAACACATATATATTACTATCAAATAGTGCTTAATAGTCTTATCATGAAAATACGGTTTACATATTTTATAATTTTAGTTTCACAATAGCAAACAAAATTGTCATTGATCTGATCAAATTAATTTTCATGATGACTGTAGTAAATAAAATTTCTATATTTGCCATCTTCATCTAAATGCTTTGTATGCACTTGCTCATTTAGGAATAATAATTTGTGGTGACATTGCTAAAATGAGAAAATAAAATAAATAAATTTCAAAGATGCAGAGTGAATGATCGTGAATTAAAATGGGAATTTTATCTTTGACATATGGGAAAGTATTCTATACAATTTTTACTTTTGTTCTTTACTAATTCAACTGAATTGGCCCCCAAAATATACATAAACAGCAAAAGAATAAGCTAGAGAACTTGAATGCTGAGAAATTTTTATTGCTGTCCACTCGGTTCTTCATTTTCTCCTGTCATTGTTATTCATGCTTTTTAAAAATCCTCCAGGGTGTGCACAGTGTTGCTTGACTCACTTTGAGAGAAGGACTTGGATAAACACTGGAAGGCCAAATTTAGCCTAGAATACAAAAATCAACTTGTATGAGGCTCATCACACAGTTGATAAGTAATTAGATGCATTTTGTATTAGTGTTAGTAGAGCAACACAGTTCCAAAATATCTTTTAGTCTGACAAGTATTTTCCAAAATGTTAAGCATTTTGACTTATGACCCAACAATGATACATTTACAACACTGCACACAGGATTTAGGATAGAGTAGTTTCTCTGGGTCTTCATATGCCAGTTCCCTGGGTCAGTCGGTAAAGATTCTTGGGACAGATCCTGGAAATGTGGCATAAGAGAGAATGTTAGTTATGCAGGGTATTCACAAATGTATGCAGTGCCGCTCACTGACATCTACAAAGGGTCCATTTTATAACTTGTCAAAGAAGCTATTGTGGCAGAATGACACCAGAGAAGAGCTGTCAATTCTATTATTAAATTGACATTCCGCACATGCTGCTTTCAGATGGAAGCCCTTAATGAACTTAGTCTGCCTCTTTTCCCCCCTACACCATTTACTGTCTTCTTTCTTATCTGCTATTCAAATAGTCATCAGTTGATGTTAAAATGTCGGACAAGTAAGCCCTACAAGAAGCCGTCCTTCTGGTTCATTGACAGCTATTTAAAACACCTGGGAGAGGGTCTTCCTGACATGTCTGTTGCTCAAGGATGCTACAGTGATCGCTACAGAAACTGTGACATCTCCCAGGGTATTGTCAATCAAGCGTCTGAGGGTAAAAACAAGAACAACAAAAAAAGTGTGCTTTAAAGCAAGACAATAAATAGTACTGTAATCCTACTTGTGAAAAGGAAGAAGAACAGTGCATTGTCTTCATCTGCGGAGCACAACACCAAACTCTGGGATGTTTTTGACAATAAAAAGTAAAGGGCACATGCCTTACTCAAATTTAGGGTTAGACACAAGCTGGTTGTTAATTGTCCTGGGATCTCCATTGTTCTCCTTGTCACTGGAGTTATGTGTGCTAAACAGGCATTCAGTGAAGAAAGTGCCCCACCATCCTGTTCATTTAATACCATTCTTATCATTAAGTATCACCCACCCCTGAAGTTAACAGGTAGTGAGTCTTGTTATCCTGCCTGCTGTGAGTCCTCTATGAGGATGACGGGCACAAGGAGATGGCTAACTTTTGTTCTCAGAGGTATCTTGTTGTGGATATCCTGTGAGTGACAGCTGATGGGAAGAAGGACAAGGAGATCTTTACATCTGTTTACTGCCTTGAAGTTTCTTCTTTCCTTCTCACATTGACTACTGTCATTCACGGAAGAATGAAAATTCCTGCCCTTCCAATGCAGATGCCTCAGAGCTCTGGAACTATAGGGCTACTAAGGGGTGATTACTACATGAGAAATAAAAAGCGGATCAGGCTCACTGTTTAGTGGGATGCTGTGATAGTCTAGCTATTAGAATACAAACATTCCTAACATTCTTAACAAGGCATTTCATTTTATATTACTTCTTATATAAAGCAGAAAGCTTAAATACTGTATATTTTCATTATGCAGTCAGTAGAATGTGTGAGCTTTTAAAAGTTTTGGATTGCGTTCCAACTGTTTTGCTTTAAGTTTTTTGATTTCTTATTGCAGCCTGTATTACTTATTATAGCTACTAAACCAGGAGTAAGATGACAGATTCAGCCATAGCTTTGCATTTTCAAATATTGATGATTTTTTGGCTCGTTTGCTTCTTAACAATTGTTGTGACTCACAATTCTATAATTTGTTACTTGATTATCACCTAGTGACTTTTTACTCCAAATATGAAAGTAATAAAATCTGAGTTTTAGAAACCCTAATAGAGAATGTTCCTGAATGAACAAACCAAGTTGATGGAATTCCTCAGTCCATTATGTTATCTAAAACTTTCTGAAAAATGTTTCACTGTAATATATAATTTCCTCAATGTAAGTGGCTTTGTACAATGGTGCTAAAGAAAATCCTGTCTGCCACTTATTGGCATTAGGATAATGAGACTTTAAGCCCCTTGATCTAGAGACTTCTGTTTCACAGTCAAGACTAAAAGCCAAGACTAACAGACGATTGTACTTCTCATCTTAAGAAAGAACCAAATTATTTGAGGTCGTAGGGGGAAAAAATCAGCATCTTTAGAAGTAGAAATATGTAGTAAATGAACATAAAACCTTGAAATATGTGTCAGATTAAAAAAATCAAGAACCTCAAATTTAGTACATTCAGCTAATTGTTTCCTTACTAATGAGCTGACTATATATAAGTGTGTATATGTGTGTATGTGTATTATCAACAGAAAAGAAGCCATATTCTGTAAAATAATTTAAAGAGGTTTATTCTGAGCCAAATTTGAGGAGTATGACCCAGAGCCACACCCGAAAAGCCTTGAGCATGTAGAACTGTGTGGTCATATTACAGTTTTACACCTTTCATAGAGATAAGAATTATAGGTGAAATCATAAATCAATACATCATGGAAAGCCTTCATTGGTTTGACCCCCCAAAATGTAGCATCTCTAAGTGGAAGCCCACAGGTTATAAATGGGTTTAAAAATTCTTCAGTTGACAATGGCTAAAAAGTCAGGCTCTAACAGACCAGGAGTCAAGGAAAAGGAATGCTGAGTTAAGAGTCTGTTTATCAGAGACAAACTTCAGGACATATGCCCAGACTTCAGTGGTCTGTTGTATATATTGAGGACCTTCAGCCATGTCTTCCATAGCCTAAGGACTATTAATGAGTCACAGAGGACATCTTTAAGGAAGGAGGGCAAATGATGAGACATGTCTAATCTCCCTTCTCAGGACCAGCAACTCAGTTTTAGGGCATCCCTTGGCCAACAGGGAGTCCAGACAGCATGGTGGGAGAAGCCTTAAGATTTTATTTTAGTGCACAATATATATACACACATATAGAAACATTTCCTTTAGTGTTATGTAAAAATGAACTTAAATAAGAATAAAAACACCTTCAGAAAAACTTTGCCTATTTCTAATATAATTTTAATTATTTTATGTTATTTATGCCACTTTAATATTTCTCTTTCTTTTTGTCCCTCAATTCCATGACTGGAAATAATATATTTTTTTTGACATCAAGATATATTGCAAAGTATTCAGCAATGCGATGGAAGTGTTATCTTCATTCTGTACATGTGAAAATCAAGGAAAAATCATCACTAAGAATCTTATTCTTTATTTAGATGGTCCATAGAAGGGAGACCCCATGAATGTAAACAGTCTGTCAATATGAGTTTCTGTGGGTATTCAAGTCTCCAAACCCAACACAGACTCCACACTGGGGAGAAACCATACACGTGTGAGGTGTGGGGAAAGGGCTTCCGTCAGCTTACCAGAGAGAGAGAGTCCACACAGGTAAGGCTTCTGTGGGAGCTCCGGGTCTCTAATTCTTCTATAGTGATGGTAAATTCTATAAAAGTGCAAAGCCTGGTAGGGATAATCCTTTACCAGAAAATCTATAGAGAAATGAGTTTCTATAAATGGTTTTCTGTTGGAAGTCCTTAAACAAGAACTAAAATTTTCCAGGCCCTAGAGTTTGTTCAGCAGAAAAGGTGGTTTGTGTTTTTTTTTTTTTTTCCTAAGTTCAATGTTTCTGTCCAACTTCAACATTTATAATGATCAGGATACCACTCAGCAAAGACATTTAATGAGAGATTTTTGTCAGAACTTTAACATCAGTCATTGCACAGAAGTAGGGCTTATACAACATAAAGTGTGTTAGGAATTTAACAAAAGTACAGTGATGGACATGGATAAATCCATGTCCACTAGAATGTGAGCTGGAGGAAAAGGGACTTCATTCACTGCTAAGTCTACAGAACCATGACATTTTGTAACTCAGTGTATAGGTGCTCATAATTCTGCTGAGTATGGAAAGGTATGTTTGAAGATTTATTTGGCTAATTTCAAAGGGAAATATTTAAAAGTACATTTGGAAGAAGAATCCTGAAAGTAAACTCAATAAAATAATGTAATGTATATAAATATTTCTTAAAATGTAGAACATCAAGCAACATTGCAATCTGAAATGACATCGATTTGATTGCAACCCTGTTGAGATGGGTTGCCGCTCTTTGTCCTATCTTTAACAGGGATGTACTGAATTTGGTCTCTGTCTGTACAGTAATCATCATTCCAGGTTTGGCTTCGTACACCTATGTGTGTACATGTTATGTACAGTTTCACTGATAGTAAAAAGTGATAAAGCTTCTGGTGGACTTTGCAAAAATAGAGCAAGCATTTTACGTAAGTGAAGTTCTACTACTGTCCTGTGTGTTAAGACAGAGTTTGGCTATCATATTTGGAAAGCATCTAAAAATGCTTACTAATGACAAATGCTTTTTAATAAATGTCAAAGTTATTTAAAAAGGTATGCTTTTTGTCTAAATAAAATAGGGATAATATCTAACGCTGAGTTAGGTGTAAAATTTTCAATTCTAACACTATAAGCATAATCAGTTTGTGATCATAAAAAATCCAACACTGTTCCTTTTAGAGAAAAAACATTAATATAAGTACAACATAAATTGAATGCATTGTTAAGGCCAAAAACCAGCCCTCACATTTTTGACATATATATGTATTTATTATGATTGTTAAAATTCTACGTGTCTAATTTATATAAATATTTCATTCAATCATCTGTTTATTTAACAGGTTATAATGCCATATGGCCATTGTAGTTCTAGGGCTATGACAATAAACAAAAAGGAAATATCCCTGCCTCCATAAAGTTTCCACTAGAGTAGAAGGAGATTGCAATAAACAAATTAATAAGTTATTTTATCTAATAATATTTGAAATAAATCATAAAAGGAGAGACAGTGAATTTAAATAGGGTGGTCAGAAGACATCTCTGAGATGGTAACAATAAAATAAACCACACCAGATTAAAGGGGACAAGTGAGTCTTGTGCATATTGGTAAAAACCATATCCAGGAGAGAGCAGAGACCTTGAGGCAAGAATTTATCAGGCTTATTTCAAGAAGAGTGAGGGTATAGCTGGAATACCAAGAACACGGGTAAGGTAGTAGAAAATAAGGCCAGTGAAATAAAGGAAGTGAGCCAGCCTGGAAACTTGGGACTTCACTGGGCATGAAATGTAAATCCATTGAAGACTTTTGAGCAGAGAAATGAAATGATTCCATTTGTGTTTTTGAACCATCACTGTGTGGTGAATAAGCAAGAGGGTCAGTACAAAACCTGAACTAGGGAGACTTCTGTGATATTTAGGCTACAAGGTCATGGCTGTGGAAATGATGAGAATTACCCCAATTCTGGATGTATTTTATGTATGCAACCAAGAGGGTTTGTAGACAAATTGTACATGGAGTGTGAATAGACAAGTATTTTCCCCAATGTCCCTCACCTGAACATGTGGAAAGATGGATTGTCACTAACTGAGATTGAGACAATTGTGTGAGGACTGGGTTTTCCAGGTAAAACAATTTTGGACATGTTATGTTAGAGGTACCAATCAGATAATTAGATAGATACATTGCATAAGCCAGTGGGTACACAAAGCTGAACTTCATGGATCAAAGCTGATCTGGGAAAACAAATTTGGGAGTTTACCTGCTATGTACTATGTAGTTGATATATAGTCAGGAGACTAAATGAGATCACCTAGGAAATGAAAAAAGAAATTGTGCACACACGTGTGTAACACGTGTGTGTGTATACCTACGTATATATAAGTATATGTGTGTATATACATGGGGGTACCAAAAAACATGTACACAATTTAACCATCTTGTTGGAAGTAAAACTCCATCATTCCAAATGAGTGTATGGATTAGAGGTAAATGGGCATGTGTAGCATGTCTAGGTCCACTTTCCCAGCAATGGTACATTCAATTCAACTTCGAAAAGTAATACATAGATAACATCTCTTAAAATGTGTATACATTTTTGACACCCTCTGCATATGTGTGTATGGATATGAAATTTAAGAACTGAGCCCTGGGACACTGCAGAGTTGCTGGGAGATGAGGAATAAGCAAAGAATACTCAAAACCCATGGGCAGTGATGAGGAAGAAAAATCGTAAGAGCAGGTGTCCTGACAGCCAAGTTGAAACCATGTTTCAAGGAAGAGGGATTGATGAACTGTGTGCTACAGGCCAAAGATGAAGGGAGAAGAACAACAGGAATTTTCTATGGCAATGAGCAAAGAGGAGGTGATTAGATACCTGATCTGGAACATTCTGCAATTTCAGTACATTTTGAGGGAAGGGACAGAAATGTAACTAGAGGGCTTACAAGAGAGAATGGG
Source organism: Galago senegalensis (assembly GCA_963575145.1). Classification (NCBI taxonomy): domain Eukaryota; kingdom Metazoa; phylum Chordata; class Mammalia; order Primates; family Galagidae; genus Galago; species Galago senegalensis. The sequence continues at coordinate 42,785 of CAUYTI010110542.1, forward strand.
GATAATGTCATTGGCACTAGTTAGTTTTCAACTTCTCCACAAAACAGTCATAGAAACCAGGATCACAAGCCTAATGATACACAGACAATGTCTACAACAAAATCTAGTGATTAATTTATTGGGCCAAATCAGCTAATAAAGGCTAGAAAAGAGAAATTATCCTTATTTTCACAAGCCAGAAGTAACTAGTCGACAACCTATTTATTGCAACTTTCTTATCAGATTAAAGAAACTAAGCAACAGGAAGCTTTATAATTTTATTTTTAAAATTCAATATTTTAATAAACTGGGATTTTTGTGATATATAGTATGCTATAAGAATATAATGACTAGGATAATACAATATATTAAGTACTGTAAACTAAAAATAAAGTGAACTAAAATAATGGTAATAAACTAAAAATATAGACAAATGAATTTAGAAACAAGGCTGGTATAAATAAATGTTAACAGCTGTCATCTCAGGATCAGAAAATAGTAAATTTGTTTTATCTTGTTTATTTTTATGACTTGGAAATTTTTTACGATAATTACATATAATCTTTCTAGTTAAAAAAGGGAAAACATTTCAGATAATTCTCATTGCCCTAAAATGAACTATAATATTGTTTTTCCCTCCTGAGATCTACCCCTCCCAGGTTTATTTCACACAGCTCTGCCTTCCTGGCCCTTAAGCTCTGTCTGCACCAGAATTAATAAACTGTTTTTAAATTTCTGACTAAAGTATGCTATTTCAGGCCCCTGTACCATTGCAGACACTATCTTCTGCACAAGAAAACCCCCACTCTCTCTCATTTACCTGGTGAACTCAGCAGGTGAGGCACTATTTAATATATAGAGCTCTGACAACATTTTTTCCTCTATTTGCTTTGAATTCTTGTTTCTTACTATTCTAGAATTAAAAGAGCTCATTTCTAGCTTCCTACTCCCACACACATGTGCCAGTCAAATTGAGAACAAGGAGAAGAGGGAGGGAAGGACTTAGCAGTTTCATTGGAGAAAGTAGTGATGTCCAGCAAGCTATTACTTGAATCCACTTACCTGGTCTCATTATGCATTTGGGTAAATTATTTTCATGCTTCTCTCTACTCGCTACTTTACCTGGTTAGGGCAGCACTGTCTCTTACTCATTTTTGTGTTCTTAATACCTACTAGCATGAAAACGGTGCTTATTAAATATTTTTCAATAAATAAATAAATGCATTGATGAATATTGAAATGTCTGAGGCACAGATCATGTCATTAAGAGCACACAATTATAGGATTTAAAACAAATGAATAAATATTTATAAGACAGTGTAAAAAACTATTAATGGCCTATATATATATGTGTGTGTGTCTGTGTGTGTGTGTGTGTACAGATTTATTTCACAAGTTGTTTTTGCTCTTTATTACTCTGATATTATAGGAGAGACATTTTGATTTAAACCAAATCTCCATAATTCTGCTGTCATTGCCAATATAAGATACATGGGATATAAGTGTAGAAATATAGGACTGGCTGACATTCACCCACCCCCAAAAAAATGGAGTTGGTGGGGAGAGGACAGATTTGAAGAATGAGAGACATGACTTTCTGTTAAATGTATAAAGTGATAGAAGTGTACTGGAAGTAACTGGAAGTAACTGAAAGTAACTACTAAAATTCCATAGAGGTATGTTCTTTTTCAAGAATCACAGTTCTAAGTATGTATTTTAGGAAATTCTCACATGGTCAGTCTGAGAACAACTAAATTTTTTTTTTCCTTGCGGCTTTCTTTGTGTCAAGAAGAAAAGGATACCTGGAAGAATGGACGAGTACAGTGAATTGCTTATACTTATGAAATACTGTGCAGTGATTAGAAATCATGACTCAAATGTGCATGTAAAAATGAATAGTTCTTAAAAGCAGCATTGAGTGAAGAAAGATCTAAAATCACATGTGAACATTAAAACACACATATCCAAGTAACTGTAGGTGTTTTATAAAGTGTGCATGAATATTTGAAGACATATATCAAACAGTCGAGTGGGTACCACTTTCATGATGGAGGAAAAACTTAGAGATCACAAATAAAGGGGAAATAGAACAAGAGTATGATTTGCAATATTAATGGGCAATGCAATTAATTCAATTTCCTGTGTGTGTTATAAAATGATGTTTATAAAAGATAGGCAATCACAAAGGGGAATTTCGATAAATAATTGATATACAAAATGTATTCTTAGAAGCCAAGTTATGTTTAAAATCTTTGCAAATTTGAGACAAATTTTTAAAAATATACATATTTAAACCAGTTTCTGAAAATCTTGTACTGCATAGTCATTCCTATAATAAAGTTAGAGAGATTCATCAATTTCTTCTTTAGGATCTATGCATTTATTCAGTTGTAAATATCTTATGGTTTTGTGAAATCTTAACCATAACTTGTTAGACACCATTGATAGTATATTGATATTAGTGAATTAGGTGTACAATTAATATTTCAAAGGATGAAAAGGAAGTAATGTAAAATTATGAGAGACTGTTTTCCAGATGTCATCATTGTTGACATTTTTTAAACAACTCTATATTGAGATAAAAAACAGAATATCCCTTAGAGAAAGCAGGATTGTGATAAAAATGTATAATCAACTAAAATGTAGTGAAACAGTATGTGGAAATGTCAAGAATTAAAATCTATGGTTACTCTGGGTCTTTATATTTTACTACTTTACCAAGTAATAGTCACATTAATATGGGATTATAGGAGACTGGTAAAAATCTGTATAAACTATCCCTAAACAACTATATGTGATCCATAAGATATGATTTTTGAATGGTGATTGATAATATAAAACTAGTATATCTATAATCATGGAAATAAATGAAGGTAGGGTGGAAAACAAAATTATTTTGCCTAAATGAGACTAAGAATAAGCAATTTTTTTAAATTCACCTTAATCTCCCACTATGTGAGTGGAGGTTGGAGGAGGGATTAGGTGGACCCTGACCCACACAGTCATTCAGGGAGCCAGGCTGACAGAGGCGACCTATATTGAGTCTTCACCATACAAGGAGGAAAGAAAGCTGGAGATGCAGTTGCCAATCTTACATCCTTGGACACAGTGCATTGGGTAGAACTAGTCACATGGCCTTGCTTAACTGAAGGATGTAGGTAAAATGTAGGACATAGATATTTGCTGAGGAACAAATATTGCCAATATATCTGGTATCAGAAAATGACTAATGTAAAGACAGGTGGTCATTGGTTTATCTCCTATATGGCTGCCAAAGTAATCTTTCTAAAAACACACGAATCACACTGTGTCCTTGGCTTACTAAAAATCCGATGGTGAGTAAATTCATAGGGTACAAATTTTCCCTAATTTAAAGGGATTGAGGGGACTCCAGTGGCTTCTCCTAAGTTTAGAATAAATGTCAAACTTCTGAGCTTTGCAAAAAGAGGTCTTTTGTAATCTGGTCCATGTCTACTTCTTCAGGTCTGCTTTATTACCTTGCGCTAGGGATGACCTTGCCCTCTTTACATGCTTCTATTTCCTAGTGTCTCAAAATTCAGTTTAAATATAACTCTCTAGAGAAACTTTTCTACTTACCCACCAATCCCACACCCACTTTTATTGGATGTCTCTCTGCTTAGAATTGCGTAGAAGTAACTCCAAGATCTTACAGCAGGGCCTATGTTATTGTGGATTCATGAACTACTACTTCTCATTTACCCCCTGGAGGTCAGAACCATGTATAATTTGACTTGTTATACCCAGTGATTAAACTGGTACATAGAGCAGGCAATTAATAAACTTTGTTGAATAAATGAATGAATATTTATTTGCCTGTGTTATGATTATATTTATTCCGTTGGCTTTTCATGAGATGCAGATTTTTCTTAATCCAACTGTTTTCCTTTTTAAAGGATCAGCATGAATCGTTGTGTCAAACGTTACCTTTTATTCCTCAGCATGTTCAACACTCTGAGCAACCATTTTTCTTTTTGTAGAGCTTAATATATCTTTGAATAATTATTATTTCAATGATTAAAGTCCTTCTCTTGGCAAATTATCAAGATGATAATAAAACCACAAAAATGTCTTTTTTTTCTGTCCTTTAATAAAATACAATTAAAATTTAATAAAAATTCTGAATTTCCATTTATCAAATTCCACGTATCCTGAGGGAGGTAACAGCGGTGTTATAACCAGACCAATTAAATAGCCAGTTGTAGTTAAACTCTTTAATTTACATAAAGTGATTATAATTCTGTACTTACCATTCCAGGATTGCTCATAGCTTATTTGAACAGGATGTCCGTTTTTATTCAGTCCTTCCTATATTTTGGTATGTTACAAAAGATTCTCACTTCATTGTATTTATTAATATTATAATAATGTTTCTATCATATTTTCTTGATTGCCCATTTTTCTTCCAACAAATTAATGTATAAATATCATAATTTTAAAATCACACACATCACACACACATTTTAAAATCACACACATTTAAAATCACATCACTTACCACAATTGATGTCACAGAGATAAAAGAAAATTAAGCAAAAAAACAAACATAATATTTGAAATGACAATATTTCCTCAAAATAATATCCTCAAAATAATATCCTCAAAAACTATAAGCAGCAGCATTATTTTCCAAGCATTCAAAATATCCAGGTTGGATTTTTGCAGAAGTACGTGAAATTTTCACATCTGTAAAATTTGAAAAATGTACCATAACACATTAGCAAAAACCAACTTAACTTACGTCATCTCTGTTTTGGCGTTCCTCCAAAAATATTTAACGCCCACTCTTTGTTTTATTAAGGATACTCATAGGCTATTTTTTTCAGAATTTTATCATGCAGGTTTTGGAAACTATGTTGGAAATTGCTGTTGTAAAGATATATATTTACATACGTCTGAATATTCACTAGGTAACCAAAGAAGTGCAAATTCCATTTTAAATTTATGGAAACACCACTAGAAAGTGAAAAGAGACAGAGAACGTAGGATTACAGTAAGTTGACTACTCAAGGAACTGTTAACAAACTGCTTAGATACAGAGATGGTCAACAAAAGGAGCTGAGCCTGCTGTACTGATATGTCCAGGTGGTGCATTTCCTGTCTATGAAAATTAGGTCGACTGAAGGAGGCGGTCAGTGTAGGAACCTGGTCAACTATTTCTTCTCTCCATCACCTGGTGGTTCCTGGGGGAAGGTTAAGTACCCCCATATTTATCTTGTAGTTTGTTTTAATTAAGCACTGAATAGACCTTACCATTGCTTAATAAGACGTGTAAAATTCCAACATAAATGATGTGTTTTGTATTTTAAACCCAATAAATCACAGTTACAACTTTCTATTCAAACATTTACCTAGCAAAGTTTAAAAAGAGTAGAAACCTAATGGTAGCTCTTTAAAAAAAATGTGGCTAAGAAAAGCAAAATTGGGATATATGAAATATAATCTTTATTGAGTTATAGTGAAAAATAAACATAATTTTTAAAACAATTTAGGGCTATATATTTTGGCAGTTTTCATATTTAAACTTTACATGTACATACAATTTTCTTTCCTATTCTTGTTAATCATAGCTGTTCTTATTCCTTGTAAAAGGTAGAACTAAAGACGTTTTGTAAAAAAGTTATTATAGATCATAAAACATAACTTTTTTTTAACAAAGGCCTTTGTTTCAAAAATTACTGTGTTTATTTCTCAGAAGCATAGCTGTTGCTTAAGAGTTATTTTTCACAGATGAATACACTGGAGGAAAATTACAGATTATTTAGAAATGAATTAAAACATTGTCATTCTTTTAATAGCCAATGAAGTAATTAAAACTGCTTCACTTGCTTTCATTTTTTAAATGTGCTATTGAAATTGTTAATGTTAATTCCAGAGAAAGAAAAATATTATGACATGCATTTTGCTCTCTTTCCATCTGACAAGTACTATGTTAGATCTGGTTTAACTATACCAACTGAATCATACCAACTGAATCTCTTTCAGGCATTTGTATTCAGTTATGAATGCTTAATTTTTATACAGCATGCCCATAAAGTTAGTGTGCGATTTTAAAGTGCACACTATTTTAAATTGCACACGGACTTTATGGATTCCTTGAATATATACATATACGCTAAAATTTCATTTCGGTTGTGTTCATTTAGTTACCTGGCCAAAATTTTAATTATATTATTTGCATACCTAAGTTAACATGTTGTATTTCATTGTAAATAGTTGAACTAATGTTCCTTTCCTGGGACTCCTGTTGTAGAGGGAGTAGGAAAGATGTTGAAATGTCTGCATTTTCCAGATCATCTTGAATGAATATTTGTTGTACTGAAATAATCTTTCTTTGCTATTATGATCTTTTAAAATGTGATTGTATATCTTTTTGAAATTTTCCAATAAAACAGTTTTAAGATGAAGCAGTTCTCTCTTTGATTGTGTTTTGTAGGAGTTAGGCGATTTGAAATTTTCCAACTGCTAATGTTTATTGCAATCTGGTTGTTCTCAATCTTGGCTGGGCAGCTTTGAAAACAAATTAAAACCTAAGCTTCACTCCATACCAGGAAGGATGGGGACAAAGGATAGGTACTAAACAAAGAGAAAAGGGTTGAATGTACCATGAGCTAGAGAACCAAGGCTATGAAACCTTTGTGCTATTTTATTGGAGGTGGCAATTTTGAAATGTTCATTCAAACATTTCCATGAACATTACTTAAAAAATATTTTTGTTTCCAGGAAGAGAACTAAATCATCTGTACCACGGATCAATTCAAACAAAGTAATCATGTAAAAAATACATCTACCACAACAAACAGGTTTATTTTGTTAAAGGAAAATTTTTCACATAAACATGCAATGCCTAAATTTTCTTTGCAAAGCCGTTGCTCTAATCTGCCAAGTTTATGGAGTAATTGTTATTTTACCAAATGTCTTTTCTATAGGGAGTTTACTATGTAGTTGGGTAGAAAAGACCATATTGGATACTGACAGTGCCCTGTCAAAATCTCTTCCAATACTGGTTCTATGTGACTTTGCTGGGGATGGCTGTTTTGCTACTGACACCTCCCATGCAGAGCAGCCTTTTACAGGAGATGGTCCATGAACACCCAGAGCTCTATAGCACGAGATGTTCATCAGCAACCAGATGTCTTCCTCTCCACAGTCTACAGCCAATGACCAACTGGTGTAGTCTACAAGCACCAAGCACATTACTCTTAGTGGCACAATCTTGGCTCAGCAATTTACCCTCCAGAACTCTCCACAGGATTAGACTAAGGCTAATACCTCAGATAATACCTTTACTTACCTGCTTCTTTTTTCTGTCCTGTATCAAGCCCCAAATAACTTACACATGAGTCTGTCTCAAGCGTGTAGTCTTGGGAATTCAGCCTAAAATACATGGAGAAGACTAGCTCACATAAACAGATACAGAACATATAAAGGATATGATAAGATATTGAGAATGAAAGCTAGTATTAACTGGGTGCCTACCCTGTGCCAGGCAACATGCAAATAAATAAAGAAAGAAAACATAAAACAGAAACCTGTACCTGTATTTTATTAACATCAATCACTGTGTTTAATACTATAATAGTCACTATTATTATCACTGTTCACCAGCATCTCAGTTTATAAATACCGAATCGGAAATTTTGAGTGAGTAAATAATTTTCCCAATGCTCTCAGCTAACCAATGTATTCAGTGTTTACAGTCTTAACTTCTTGTCTATGAATTCAGTGCTTAAATAAGCTATAAAGGATATGGATTCATATTGCATGTGAATCAACAGAAGCTCAGTGGGTGAAAGGCAAAAGCTGGGGTCAGACATGTGTGCACTTAGCAGAGACCTCTTGCATACTAGCTCTGGCTAGATTTGCAATTACTTCTACCCCATGAGGTTGTGTTAAAGAATTTCATAATGCTTATATTTTGAGTCTCTAGAATAAGAAATACAGAAAACAAAAAAATTTATTTCTATGTACTCCTGGTAGAGTAATATAAAATCTACACTATTAAAACAGTAGATAAAAAATATGTTTCTTAAGAAACTGAAGTTATTAAGTTATTGGCGGCACCTGTGGCTCAGTGAGTAGGGTGCCAGCCCTATATACTGAGGGTGGTGGGTTCAAACCTGGCTCCGGCCAAAACTGCAACAAAGATAGCCCAGCATTGTGGTGGGTGCCTGTAGTCCCAGCTAACTCAGGAGGCTGAGGCAAGAGAATCGCCTAAGCCCAGGGAGTTGGAGGTTATTGTGAGCTGTGTGACATCACAGCCCTCTACCGAGGGAGATAAAAGTAAGACTTTGCCACTACAAAAAAAAAAAAAAGAAAAGAATTAATTTTTTAAAAAAAGAAACTGAAGTTACTAAGGCAAAGATTTGGTTCATGTATTAATAATGTGAAGTAAATATATACCCCAATATGATTATGCAAATTACTTGAATTAATGGGTACTATACCTAACACCAACATGGGGTATAGTAAACCTCAAATAATGTTATTTCCTTCTTTTAAAATACTTTAATCATGATTGAGATAAATAAATAAATATTTACAAAAAATAAATACATGTGGAAGGCCAATAAATCTCTTCTGCTGGAGAATTCTAAATAATTGTGTAGATACTTACCCTAGAAAGAGGTAGAGCACATCACTAAGTGCTGGCTCCACTTAAGGACCTGCTTCCATATGTATGTACATTACAGAAATCTGGAGAAGGTAAGTTTACGGTGGAAGTACCTGGTAAACACTACCTCTAGCTGGCAATCCAGGTTAACATCATCAGTGGAAAGATAAGTTAATAGCATCTTTTATTTGAAGTGATGAGAGTAGTTCTTTATTTCTGTGGTTCATTTCCAAAAATCCATAGACCCAGTGAAAAGCATCAGACCATTAGAAAAGCATCAGACCCCAAAACTCTGATCAGTGCTCTCAAAAATTGCCAAGTTCCTTTTTTTTTTTTTTTGAACAGGGGACATAAAATTATCCTAGATGGGATCCTGGAACATAAAAAACAAATCAGATAAATAATAATAAAATCAAAACAAAATATGATCTTTGGTTACTAATGTATTAATATCAATTTATTAGTGGTAGGAAATAAACCGTACCAGTGTAAAATGTTGACAGTCGGGAAAACCAACTGTTGGGCACAGACACCCTCCATATGAACTTAGCAACTTTTCTGTAAATCTAAAACTTTATTATGGATTAAAGCATTTGTTTAAGTAAAATATAATTTATTTCAGAGAGTTTAAAATATAGAATTCTCTGAAAGGAAGTCCTTGGCAACCAGGAACATGTAAAATGGAATATTATTCAATCTTGGAAAGGAAAGAAATGATGGCAAATGCTGCAGTACGGTTGAACCTTGAGCATATCATGCTTAGTGAACAATTAGCCAGTCACCGAAGGACAACTATTGTATGATTCCAATCTTGTGAGGGACTTAGAGTAAGCAAAGTCATAGAGACAAAAAGTAGAATATTGGTTGCCAGGGCAAGAGAAGGCGAGAATGGGGGGTTAGCATTTAATCATACAGGGCCATCCAACCTGTGTGGGCCCCAGGCACATTATTTTAGGCCTATTTTGCTTCTCTTTTTGTCTGATAATGCCAAAATTAAATACTGACCTTTTTGCTTATCAGCTTTCATAAATGTTTGTGTATTTAATGTGTGGCCCAAGACAATTCTTCTTCCAAAGAGAAGCAGAAAAAAAGAAAAGGTTGGACATCCCTCCCTCCCTGTTCAGTTGGGTAATAAGAAAGTAGTTTTGGAGATGGCTGGTACTGACAATGTGACTTACTTAATGCTACAGGACTGTATACTGAAAATTGGTTAAAATGGCAAAATTTGCCACAATAAATAAAAGTGCTTAATGTCAACATAAATTTGTACAGATGTAGGATGGAACGTTCTTTCAATGGAAATATTACACATTTTTATTCACCTTATTAGTTAATACCTTTTAGTGCCTAGATCAGCTGCTGAGCTGTATCACCCCCTTACTATATAGATGGTGGATGAAACAATCACCCACTTAAGATTTAATTAAACCTAAGGAGAAAGGTGTGATCGCATAGGGAAATTCAGACTTTAGTGGCACTATTACACACATTTCATTGGATTATCATGACTTCTAACTCAATGTAATGGAGATAGGTAAGTTCACACCTTGGAAAGAGTAGAATTTTTATAGGTATATGTATATTTTCTTTTTAAGCTATGTTGGCAAAGATTAAAAGAGTTCTTTAAAAGATTGCTCTTGAAAATCTTAAATAAATATAGCTTCCATGCATCTGGAGGTTTAAAATTTACACATATTTAACATTAAGTGTGACCTTAAACAAATATTGTTCAAGTAAGTGCTTTTCCCTATAAGAGAAAGATGACATTGTGAGTGAAATCTGAAATTTTTATATGCCCTTGTTACCACATATTATTTGAAGTATGAAATATCACTTTTAAAAGGGAACGAGTCAGATATATCAAGGCTATTTGGGACTGTCTCTGACCTCTGGGCCTAAGTTCTACTCATTCTCTGTCTAGGAAAAACTACTAGAAAAAGCTTTGACCATCCCCTAGATCTATCCTTTTATCCCAACTACAAATTACCAGGAACAATACATATTGGTTTTTTGTTTTTGTTTTTTTTTTTCATGAGAGCTTTTTGTATGCTTTGCCAGAGAGTCTTTCCTTATGCACTGAAGTTTGTGCAGCTCACCAGCTCCTTTTTTATAGTCTGGGTGCTTATCCCTCCAAACCTCCTGTTGAAATGGATCTCCAATAGACAAGGCAGCATTGAGCATGGTGGGACGTGTTTGGCTAATGAGGGAAATTCCCTAATGTAAGGTGCTGTCCCTGGGTAGTGAGGGAATTCTCATTTGGGCCATGAGATTAGTTTTTAAAAAATGGAGTAGTTCCTATAAGAATGTGTAGTTATAAAGGGAAGTTCTTCCTCTCATTCGGTCCCCTCTGCAGGTGCCTATTTCCTCTGTGACCTTCTCTACTGTGCTTTAATTTAGCATAAAAACCCTTCCCAGAAGGTGAGCAGGTGCTGGGTACCTTGCTTCTTGTATAGCCAGCAGAACTGTGAGCCAAACGAATCGTTTTTCTTTATACATGACCCAGCCTCAAATACACCTTTATAGCAACCCAAAATGGACTAAGACGCCTTCCCACTTCCAAGTGGCCCACATTACTCAGTGACAGACAGATGTAGGAATTTGGAAGCACGGCTGTCCTGGCCCAGCTGAAACACACCTAAGCACCAGACGAACGTGTGGGTGCAGCTGGATGTGTGTTCCGGCTCCTTCTCCACTTGCTTTGCTTCTTTGCCCAGTCCTGCTTCCTGCCCCTCCCTTGCACAGGTGTTGGCCCCAGAATGGCTCCTTTATAAACATTGTACACATTCAAATCTTTCTCAGAGTTTGTTTTCTGGGAGACAGTTAAATAATGTCCTGATACCTTCATTATTTTATACTTAAAATATTATAGCTACGTGATTTTTAAATTGTTACTCACATTTATAAAAACTAAATTCGCCTCAGTTGCAATCAGTTCTGTGGCCTTCACATGGTTCAGGGTAATTAAAGCAAAAAGAGGTTTCAATGTTTTATGAACTCAATCATCAGAAATCTTAAATGCACACACACACACCCGTGAGAATAATGTGAGGGTAAAAATTCCATGAATAGGATCTATGCAAATGAATAAAATGTAAAAAACAAAACAAAACACCAACCAAACATCTAACCATGAATACACAACTCTAAAATAAATGTTTTTCAATTAAAATGAAAGTTATTTTGCCAATAGAAATTGAAACTACAATGTATCTCCACTCTTTCAAGGAGAAGAATGGAGAAGGGGTTAAAATGAAATGTGAGCTGAACAAAAAGGAAACAAGGGAATCCTTGATGGCAGGAGCCCTGTGACCTCTCGTCCGTGACCTTCAGATCTAAATGGTATACCTTGACACTGCGAGCACGCCTGCAGCAGGCAGCAGCTGTTCCTAAATCACTGCAATTTTCTACAACACTAAAGATAATATAAATTTCTTTTCAGCACTAAACATTTTCAGAACTTAGTAATTAAAATCGCTTATGTCAGTTAGTAGATCTAGAAAGGAAGACCAATTACACAGACAATAAAAGGATGACAAGAGTAGGGATAGGGTGAGGAGGAGACCTCTCTTCACTCAGATCAGGAAATACATACAGTATTTTCTCTGCCATTTGAATAATTTTCTCAGTCATCATTACGAGACACCTCCCCCCAAAGTGTTCTATAGCAAAATCCACGGACATGTTTGTGTTATGTCATGCATTTTGTTCTTAAGTTCATTTTGGGTATGGGTACCTAAATGTTGGCAACAGTGCACTATTCTCTGTATTGTGTGAGGAAAAAATGAGAAAGAGAAAAGCAGAAGAGAAAAAGAGAGAGATAGAGATAGATGAGGTAGAGAGAGATAGAGAATCTCAACTAGACTAGGCTAGATAGAATAAGCTATGGTAATAAACAGCCTCCCCAATTCTAACGGTTTAAATAAGTTTTGTTGTTGTTATTGTGAACAAATGTCAATCACAAACAAGGAAGGGTTCTTCCCATGTCACCTTTGTTCAGAAACTGATCCTGTGCTATTCAGAAGAGGAATAAATTAAATTGTGCCCTACCGCTCAAAATACTTCTTCTTATACATTTCACTAGCCAAAACAACTCAGGTAGTCCGGCTGAATTTCATGGGACAGAGTTCGTATGTGCCCAGAAGAAGAAGAACTTAAAATCATAATGAAAAATTTAATTATTATCACAGCTTGACTTTTTGTTCAAAGAAGAACACAAGATTGCATAGAAAAATAAAAATATGAGATAAGATAATGGACTGATTACTTTTGGTTAGAGATGATCTAGATATTTAAATCCAACACCCTGCATGCTGGGATTGCACTTGTAGGATCATTTTCTAAGAGAATATTTGAAAACTGTGTGGTTTATTTTTCTGTGGAGTGAAAAAACAAAAACAAAACTACAATGGAGGATGAGTAGAGGGAGGGTGGGACCACACCTATGGTCCATCTTACAAGGTACATATGAATCTTTCTAAATGTAGAATATAAATGTCTTAACACGATAACTAAGAAAATGCCACAAAGACTATGTTAACCAGTTTGGTGAAAATATTTCAAATTGAATATAAAAGCAGCACACTGTACCCCATGATTGCATTAATGTACACAGCTATGATACATGTGAATCTTTCTAAATGTAGAATATAAATGTCTTAACACGATAACTAAGAAAATGCCACAAAGACTATGTTTTCACCAGTTTGGTGAAAATATTTCAAATTGTATATAAAACCAGCACACGGTACCCCATGATTGCATTAATGTACACAGCTATGATTTAATTTTTAAAAAAATGCTAGAATATTGGTAAAATATACCACAGCTAAAAAAAAAAAAAAAAAAACTACAATGGAAATGTGAGAGGGTAATTTAAAGACTTAAGTATGTTTATCAATTTTTTTTTTATTTTTTGCAGTTTTTGGTTGAGGCCAGGTTTGAACCCGCCACCTCCAGTATATGGTGCTGGTGGCCTATTTCTTGAGCCACAGGCACCACCCCTTTATCAATATATTTCAATAGTATGTGACTCTCACAGAAAGTACCCCTGCAGCCTCTCTTTTATTTTAAATCAAAGGTGAGTGGATGTAGAGTGTCCTGCTGTCATAGCTCACAGCAACCTCAGACTCCTGAGTTCAAATGATCTTCTTGCCTCAGCCTCCTGAGCAACTGGGACTACAGATACCCACCACAACACCCAGTCAGTCTGGCTCTTGCTCAGGCTGGTCTGGAACTCTCCTGAGCTCAAGCAATCCACCCTCCTCCACCTCCCAGAGAGCTGGGATTACAAGAGTGAGCATCTGAGCCCGACCAAAGTTTGATTTTTGTGGTGAGTACCTCAAAATCAATCTGCATTTTTCTTAAAGTCAAGAAAACAATAGGATCAGGAGGAAAACCCCTGTGACCAAATATTCTAAATCTTTAATTCCATAGTAGCTCTGTCTGTGCATCAGATAATTTATGTTAACCACACAGGGTTCGAGCTCTCAGGTTCTTTAGAACACTGAAGGATTCCTTCTATGCTAACTATAAAAGTTTGAAATTCAGTCCCTTCTTCTGAGCATCTGGCATGAATCTCCATCAGACAAGAAGAAGGAGGGGCAAAGACTGTGGTCTGCATGAGAACAGCCTGGCAGCTGCCACTTTAATCCCTTGACAATGCAAAAATTTCTTCAAGGGGGGAAACCCACTTAGCATGCAAACAGACAGCCCTGACACATGTGGTCTTTTTCCATCTTAGTGATATTAATTAGAATAAAACAAAACAGCATCTTTTTTTCCCTTTTTTCTGAAAAAAAAAAAACAGTTACAATTACAGAAAAAGAATTTTGTCATGTCAGCGTCTAGATCTACACAGTAAGTTGGGAATTGCATTTTATACTTAGAAAAGTCAGAATCTCACATACTGATGACTTTGGCAATACTATATTTTAATAGTTGGCTAAAAGTTTTAATTCTTTTTTCCTTTTACTTCGAACCCAAGTGGAGTATGGAAATAGGAAATCAGAGAGGGGACATGGATGGACATAAGTAATTTCTATGCTTTTACATTTGTGCTTTTATGTATTTACTTTGGCTTTTAAGCATCTCATAGTTTTTCTCAAACGATGCTCACTGTCGGGGCACTGCTGTGGTCCATCTTGTGATTTTTCGTAAAACTCCATTTGCTAGAAACTCTCTATGCCGTGTCCCCCCGAGTTATAGCATTTGTCCTTTGTAACATATTCCATATTTCTAGTCTTCCTTAGTAATGCATTCCAGCAAATCATAAGCTTTAAACCAGAAGCCATAAGGAGATGCTACTAAGTGAAGATTCACAGAGGGAAAGTAAAAATTTGTTTCCTATTTATTATCTGACATATATCTAAATCTGGCGAATTACTTTATTCCCTTCTATATCAGCAGCCCTTGGTACGCTGATCATCATCCAGACTTGAGAGGACCCTGTTCTCCAATCCCTCTAATGGGTCTACGCTTGCCTTTGCTGGGAAAAAGTCCTGGAAAAACAATCATTTCTAACTTCTTCTCTTTATTTCTAATATGTTAGTGGAGTTGTTATTATGTCTCAGTTTAACTTTAACCTATAATGTCAGAGATAATCTTGGGACAATTAGGATCTCATTAGAATTATCATAACAGTAACCCGTTTAGGTACAAGTCCCATTCTTGTTTTATATTCTACTCAGCATGTCTCTAGGAAGCAGGCAACATTCATATTTGCTATCATCAGTTACTATTCTAAGTACTTTACAAATAGCAATTCATTGTGTTAGGAATTCTGCACACCTTCCCAGATTTCCTCCATCACCTTCTTTTGAGGTCAGATCCCAAATTGTTTTGGGGTCTTCACTCCATTTTCAGAATTGGATGAACCTGTCAGAAAGATTTCTAGAGGAAACACCAAAGGCTGGATGACATATGGAATCACAGTGGAACCATGTCTATATCGGATGAACCTTGATCAACAGGAACCAATAGATGGAGAGTCATGACAATAACTTCCCTCTCCTCCTTTCCTCCCTGACTGTTCCTCCTTCCGACCCCTCCAGGTTATTGCCATGTATGGACCAAACAAGCCTGGAAGGAGAACTTTTGTACCTCTAGGTGGATTTCACTAAAATATTACCTAGATTGATAAATATAGCAACATTTTACCTGTTTTATTATCTCAGTTTCCCTTTTCTCTCACTCTTACTGCACTGGCAAAATACAGTAAACTCCTCAAGTCTTGCCTCAGGCTCTCCTTTGTATGAATAAGGTACTCAATGAATCTTCAGAAAAAATTCTACAAGGTAGTTATTATAATTTTGCCAATTGTACAGATAAGAAAACTGAAACATAATTAACACAACCAATCAACTGCACGCCATAATATAAACAAAGCCAGTTTGGGTTCAGAGTTTATGCTCTTAAACCAATACTATGTGATGGTCTGGATCAAGAAATCAACTTGGAGCCAAACCTCTACGTCAGCCTCATCTCCACAAGCCCAAGAAATGGTTGAGAGGATTTAAAAAAAATTGAAGATAGTTGTCTTGGGTCTCAGACAATGCCACAGACGAAGTGACAGTTGAAAGTGCCACATTAGATGTGCTATCTTTTTAAAATATTATTATAAAAGGGTGTCTGCTAACTGGCTTCTTGCATGGCTATATAGAAAAGGAGTGAGGATTTTAACACTACCAGTTTCAGAATGTTCCAGAATTACAAGGAAGCCAGGTGAATAAATAAATACATTCTAGGTTATTGTATTCTTTTGAATAAACCTCTGGAAGAAATCCTACATGTATCTGTGTATTTATCATGTAATAAAGCAAAATGTACTATAATTTTAAATAATAAGTCTACCTACAATTTAGGACTAAGCATTTAATTTTCAATTACATTACATTTTTTATACTTAAATTTTTCTTTTGAAAATCAAGCAGTTATCACAATAAAATGATAAAATATAAAAGTAGATACTTGGTCAAGAAAGTATAAAATTAGTATCTGCTTGCTATGGTTTGCAAATTGTAATGTTAACTTTGAAAGGTCAGGAAACCTGAGCATTTGTTCCTCGTAGTATTTCCTCACTTTATATAATAATAAATCTGAAAATCTATATATTATTGCAAAATGAACTATAATCTGTCTTAAGCACTTATAAACCATTCCATTTATTCCAAAAAATCAACTATTGTTGCTCCAGGAAATTTTGAGTGACTTTCAAAATCAAGTTCAATTTTTTATAAGTTCAAACTCAAATCTCTGTGTTCTTCAGATCTGTAATCTAAATATTATATTTTTAAATCTTCAACCCTATAATTCCCACATTCAAAACATCAGGTTTTTACCAATCCTTCTTTTTATAACATATTCTCAGTTTTAATATAAGTTTTCCATTCTCATAACTTCAAAGCTAGGGCACATTTTGTTTTCTGGTTGTAATTCAACCAATATGATCCCTGCACATTGCAGACACTGTACTGCATTGCACAACTTTAGGGAGGAGCATTTCCATAAATTACAACGCGATCACATCCCCTCCCCCAAATCCTGATGCAATTCACATTCCCCTACAACACAATTCTTCATGTGATCAAGAATATCTCTTCACATCCAACTGGCTTAATCAAATTTTTAAATTGTTTTCATATGCTTC
Source organism: Galago senegalensis (assembly GCA_963575145.1). NCBI lineage: Eukaryota > Metazoa > Chordata > Mammalia > Primates > Galagidae > Galago > Galago senegalensis. The sequence goes on from CAUYTI010110542.1 coordinate 60,040, forward strand.
CTATCCCATATAGAGCACTATTCTTCTGTTGATGTTCAGAATGTAACACAAATCTTTCATGAAGGAATGAAATCTGTAGATACACAAAGTGATATAATTGTTGCCTTCATTTGAATATTTGGGAGATATAGCTTTGAGTTTTTCTTAGCTATAATTCTTTTCATGCTACTAAATTGTAATCAACATAATGTATTAGTCAGGGTTCTCTAGAGGAAGATAAAAGCAGCATATGTGTGTGTGTAAAAAGAGAGAGAGAAATTTAGTAGGAATGTACCACACTGTATTGCACTTTACAGATACTGTACCTTTTACAAATTAAATATTCTTTATTATATTTTGCAGATATTCCAGCAAGTCTATTGCTATCATTTTTTCCAACAGCATGTGCTCACTTTGTTTGTATCACATTTCACTGTTTTATTATTTTTATATTTCATATGATTACCTATGATCAGGGATCTTAGATATTACTATTGTAATTTGGGGGGGGGTGCCATGAACCACATGTATTTAAGACAGCAAACTTATAAACAAATGTTGTATGTATTCTTACTGTTCATGAACTGGCCCTTCCCCATCTCTATCCCTCTCTTTTGCCCTCCCTATTCCCTGAGACACAACAATACTAAAATCCTAGGCCAACTAATAATCCTACAAAGGCTTCTAATTTTTGCAGTGAAAAGGAGAGTCACTTGTTTCTCATTTTACTTTAAAAACTGGCAATGAATAAGCTTAGGGAGGAAAGCATGTCAAAAGCTGAGATAAGCTAGAAGGCAGGCCTCATGTCCCAAATGACCAAGTTTTGAATGCATAGGAAGAGTTCTTGAAGGAAATTAAGGGTGTTACTCCTGTAAATACACAAATGACAAGGAAGTGAAACACCCTATCAGTGACAGGGAGAAAGTTTAATGGTCTGGATAGAAGATCAAATGATCTACAACAGTCCCACAAGCCAAAGCCTAATTCAAACTAAGCTCCTAACTCTCTTCAATTCTAGGAAGGATGAGAGAAGTGAGGAAGTTGCAGAAATAATGATTTAAGCTAGTAGAGGTTGGTTCATTTGTTTTAAGGAAAGAAGTCATTTTAATAACAGAAAAGTGCATGATGTGACACAAGTCATCCAGAAGATCTAGCTAAGGCTGATGAAGGTGGCTACACTAAACAACAGATTTCAAGGTAGATTAAACAGCCTTCTATTGGAAGATGCTGTCTAGGACTTTTATAGCAAGAGAACAGAAATCATTGCCTGGCTTCAAAGCCTCAAAAGAGAGGCTGACCTCCTTGTGAGGGGCTAATCTGGGTGGTGTCTCATGGTTGAAGCTAATACATACTTTCCATTTTGAAAATCCCACACTCATTAAGAACTATACTAAATCTACTCTACCTGGGCTCTGTAAGTGGGACAATAAATCCTAGATGATAGCACATTTGTTTATAGAATGGTTTTATGCCCACTGTTGAGACCTACTGCTCAGAAAATGATTCCTTTCAAAGTGTTACTGCACATTGACAAAGCACCGAGTCACATACAAGCTCAGACTAACATCTACAAAGTGAATAATGCTGTTTTCATGCCTACTAGCATAATAACCATTCTTCGGCCAATGAAGAAGAAGTAATTTCAACTTTTAGACCTTATTATTTAAGAAATACATTACATAAGGATGTAACAGAAGACAGTGATTCTTCTGATGAATACGAGGAAAGTAAATTAAAAACCTTCTGAAAAAGAGCCATGAATCTTGATGCCATTACAAATTTTTGTGATTCATGAGAGCTCAAAGTATCAACATTAACGGAAGTTTGGGAAGAGTTGAGTTTAACCCTCATAAATAACTTTGAGGGGCTGAAGACTTCAGTGAAAGGAGGAATGGCAGCTACAGTGGAAATAGCAAGAGAACTGGAAGAAGAAGTGGAGCCTGAAGATGGGACTGAGGGAATTGCTGCAATTTCAGGTAAAACTTGAACGGATGAAGAGTTACCTCTTATGAATGAGCAATAAAATTCATTTCTGGAGACGGAATTTCTTCCTGGTGAAGATGCTGTGAACCCTGTTGAAATGATGGCAAAGGATTTAGAATATTACATCAACTTGGTTAAAAAACAAATGGCAGAGTTTTAGAGCATTGACTCCAATTTTGAAAGCAGTTTTATTGTGGGTAAAATGCTATTAAACTGCATCCCATCTACAGACAATTATTTTATGGAAAACAGAGTCAGTGAGACAAACTTTATGTTGTCTTATTTTTAAGAAATTGCCACAGCTATCCCAGCCTCAGCAGCCATAACCCTGGTCAGCTGCCAGCATCCACATTGAGGCAAAACCATGAACCAGCAAAAGCATTACAACTCAATAAAACCTCACATGATTTTTAGCATTTTTGGTAATGTTTTAAAAGTTAAGTTATTCACATTTTTTAGGCCTAATGTTATTGAACCCTTAAAAGACTATAGTATAGTGTAAACATAAGTTTAATCAACTAATTAATTAATGTTATTTAACTTTATTTTATTTTTTGAGACAGTGTCTCACTTTGTCTCTCTTGGTAGAGTGCTGTGACATCATAGCTCACAGCAAACACAGACTCTTGGACTCAAGCAAACCTCTTGCTTCAGCCTCCTGAGTAGCTGAGGCTACAGGCACCCACCACAATGTCCAGTTATTTTTAGAGATGGGGTCTCGTTCTTGGTTAGGCTTGTCTCAGGCTCCTGAGCTCAGAGAATCCAACTTCCTTGGCCTCCCAGAGTGCTAGGACTACATCCATGAGGTACTGCACCCAGCTAAATGTTAACTTTTATATGCACTGAGAAACTAAAAAAAAATTCATGTGACTTGCTTTATTGCAATATTCTTTGTATTCTAATGGCCTGGAAGCAAACCTGCATGTCTCTGAGTTTGCCTGTGTGAGGAATTGGCTCACACAATTACGCCGGCTGATGAGTCCACTCTGCAGTGCAGGGTGCAGATCCAGGAAAACCAATGGTGCAGATGAAGTCTGAAGGCTTTCAGACAATTCCCCCTGGCTCAGACAGGTCATTGCTTTTTGTTCTATTTTGGGCCTCCTGCTGCTTAAATGAGGTCCACCCCCTTTGTTTAACACAGTGAGATTTACTCAAATTTCATTAAAATATAGATTCATCCTATCAATATATAGGTTAATCTCATCCAACAGCCTCCACATTGACACATAAATTAACCATCACACATAATGACCGTGCCTGTTACCATTTTTTAAATTTTCCTTCTTGGTAATGGCAGCAAGTACCCATGTTCTATTTAACAACTGATTGTGAACATCCTAGGTGACAAGCTCACAGTATGTGTTCCTTGAGTTATCTGAGAAATAAATCAGGGCAGCAAAAATAATTTTTCAATTTATAATAAATACAATGGATTAATAAAAATTTTTTTGGTATTTATTTTTATATGATGTGTCCTTAAAATTCAATGGAACTCAAAAAGTAATACCTGGTTCAAAAAGTTTCTTGAACTCAATACTGCATTTTTAGAATAAATTTTTGATAATTTGCAATAGAGGGTAGAGGTGAGTGAGTATCTGAACAAAGTCAGACTGCTTGGGATTAAATCCTGATTGGATTCATTTGATGCTAGGTTATTTTAGGTAAGGCACTTAATCTCCCTGCTTCTTGATATATTTAGCTATAATATAATATTAATAGAATTTTTCTTTATAGAAAAATTTATAAAGTGCTTAAAGGATGCCTATTAGCAAGTGCTATATGTGTTTTCTTAATTAAAAGTAAATAAAATAATGGAATAGTTGTCCTGTATTAAGCAAAGTTTTCATCACCTTCTATGGATTAACTTTGAAGTATAAAACCAGAGCGATCATTTTAGATAATTAAATTTTTCAAATTCACTTGAACTTTTTAGTTAAGTCAAACCAATGAGCATAAGTGAGTTTGGATGAGATTTTTCTTTAATTATGAGACTTGTTTGTATGAGCAGGATCATGCTTGCCCTCCCTTGTAGAGAAATAAAGTTGTCTGTCTTTAAGATACTTTCTTCTGGAGAGGAAAAAGTCAGCAAATTCGGTGAAATGGAGTTAGTGGTAGTTAATTTAGATATTTGTAATTGTGAATAAAAATGACTTACTAATCAGTTTTTTCTTTTTGGTTTTCACCCACTGAATGTCATCTTATATAATCCTAAATCCATGGAAAATATTTCCAGGAGAGAGGGGATGATAATATTGGGTGATACTGTCTTATGCTGTGTTTGGTATAATATTGAATTATAATATTCAATCTCCATTTTATTAAAGACCATACATGCCATTTATATGGTCTAGGATAAATATTAACAAGCTATGGCCAAGTATTAAATCTAATAATTTTATCATGCTACCTTAAGGATTTTGAGATGTTTAAAATTTGAATTTTTTCTACACTTTTAATATCAAATGTACACTTTAACTCCTACAGTAAATCATATCTGCTGTGCTAGGTCAAAAGATAAGAAAGTACAGATCAATCTCCTTAGGTTTAGATGGACAAGAACAAGTTTACTAACAGAGAAGATTGATTTGGCTTCAGTATCACAGTTGCATTCAGCCTGTGCTTGATCAGCAATAGATGCTGATGTCTGTTTCTAATTGCTGACCGGCTTGCCTGCTCTTGTACTATAAGAGATTGGGTCAAAATGACCCAGAAGAGGAAAAACCTTACAGTGATAAAGTTCAGCAAGTTCAGCATTTCCACACGAGCATATATTCACCATGTTTATGTCAGAGACTTGGGGTCGGAATCCATACCAAGCAGAAAATTGGGGGGTGTCCCAACACGGAGAAGCAGGAAAAAAGATCACAAAAGCTTAATGCTAGACTTGAAAAACTTTATTCTTATTTTTTGTAATGTTACTATTATTATGCAGCGGGGAACAAGTGTAAAGAAGCTACCTTTCCATGCCCAGGGAATGAAAATATGAGGATGCTGTGTCCCTGACATGTCACTAACCAAACGTTACAGGGCTGTGAAATGGGAGGGGAGTTCAGGCAGTAGCTTACGGGAATGATTCTGCTCTTTCTTACTATTGAGGGAAATTTTAAACACATATTTCATAATCATTCATGACAGTATTTTATATTGGATAGTACTCTTTTAACCTGTGTTTTGCAAATATAATTTTATAGAATTTCTACCTTGTTTTGAAATATGGAGAATTTAAATATATCCTTATTTTAATTTCTGTTGAATTTGTGGTTAAAAAGTCCTTTTCCATTTCAAGGTATTTACCCAACAGTTTTGCAGATATGTACATGGTTATATATTTTACACTTAAATCTATTATTTATTTTGGTGTAAATAGTGAAGAAAATATCAACATTTATTTTTAATACTAGTGATTATATGACCCAATTTATGTTTATTAATTTTAAACAGGACTTTTATAGTGTATTATATTTCTATTATGCTAGATCTAATATAGTTCACCAATCGGTTCCTATGTCACTTCCGCACTGCTTTTTAATTTATGAAATTTTGCTGCACTTTCACTGTTCATAGAACCAAGCCCTATATTTTAATGTTTCCATTATTTTCCTATACATTTCCTTATATTTATTTCTACAGATGCCCTTGTGAGTCATTCTTTTTATAATACTATACATTTGATAGTGTTTCAAAGTGTTAAGAAAAAGAATTTATGAAATTTAGTTAAGATTGAACACACAGCACTTATACATTAATTTAGGGAGAACTGACAAATTTCATTACTTTCCTATTCAAGAACACAATATATCTCTCTATTTCTTACAGTCTTCAGTCCCATAATAGGTTTTGGAGTTTTAGATATATGTTTTCTTATGATACTGGCATGTTTTGTATTAAGATATTTCTAAATTGTCTTTCTTTTCTCATAGTTTGACTGTGTTTAAAGGTAAGGCAGCTACGGAATTTATGTCTGAAAGTTTTTTAAATGAATTCATTATTAATAAAAACATGTTCTTAGATTTATAAAACAAAAGGAGAGATGTTTTATTTCTTCTGTGGATAATGCCTAGGAAAATACACAAAAAGAGTTTTCAGATCCATGGTAATATTTTCAAATTACCCCAGCACTTAGATGTCAACAGGTTTGTGAGTAACTAGATCCTCTGATTATTTTCTTTCATTCTTCCCAGATGAGTCTATATTTCACATTGGTGTGAATTTTCATAAAGTTTGTTATAATGCAATTCATGAGTCATAGAATTTGAGAGCTAGCTAAATCTACAAACATTAATCTATTAAATGTTTCCCATACTTCAAAATATATTGAAGTATTAGAAATACTGAAATCTTTTTAGGTTTCTAGATGAAATACAATCATAATTATTCCATTGTTCAAATGTGGAGGCACTGGTTGTAGTATTGTACCAGCACATACTCAATTGAGTAATGACCAAGGGCCAACTAAAATGGCACCTTTAATTTCATAGAAACTAGAAAGCTGATACCCACAAAAACAAACAAACAAACAAGCCTATGGAGCTCAGGAATGTGAGGATCAGTTTGGAGCAGGAATCTGTGGGTGTCATCCTGAAGGCTAAATCAGGGTGGGACCAGAAGAGTCCGGGTTTGGCCTAAAGCCTGGGTCCATAAGAGTAAGCCAGATTTGTGGGGGCTAGCCTAGCTTTTTTGTGGGTCAGTAGGCTATATCTGCAGAGTCAAGAGCTCTAGATCTACAGGGGTGGGAATCGGGGTGGGAATGTAACACAGTACTAGGTTCCTCTGGAGCAGGACTGGCGCCTCGGTCTGCTGGAGTGTGCGGACATAGAGACCATCCTGGCCTTTAGATGCTCTGCAAGCATGAGGCTACAGGGCCAACATGGAGCCTGGACACATGGGAGTTGCCCTGAAGCCTGGGAATAAGAAAGGTTGACTGGTACTGTAGTGGACTTTGAACCTGGGTCCACAGAGTTGAGCTAAAGGTCTAGGGCCATAGGAGCCAGCCTGATCCTAGAGATAGTTTGAAGTCTAGAGCAAGCCTACATCCTGTCTCTGTGGAAGCCAGCTTTCAGCCTGGAGTTATGTGGGCCAGGTTGGTGCTGTGTTTCAGTGGTGTAGGTCTGATGATAACCGTCCAGGGAAAAGTTAGATACTCATTTCACTCTTCTTCCCTGATGTGGAGGGAATCTTTCTCCATGCTACCCTGCCTGGGCCTTGAGAGAGAAGTGATATGGGCATTGTGAAATCGTCTTTTCTATCTTCTTGAACACATCTTTTCTTATTTCTGTGTTGTGCCCAGTGCCATAATATTTCACCTAAATTCTTTAGCTCTTATGAGGTATTTTCATACATGGATAGTTGTTCAAATTGATGTTTCTGCAAGGGAATGATGATGAAAAGTACTATTTTGCCATCTTGCTATTGTGTCTTTGCCCATTTTTTAATTGTTTTGTTGTTACTGAGTTGTAAAAGTTCTTGATATGTTCTGGACCATACACTCGTACCCAATATATGATCTGCAAATATTTTCTTCCATTCTGTGTGTATTACTTTTACAGTCTTGATAATGTCATTTGATACACAATTTTTTTTTAACTTGAGTGAAGGGAATCCAATTTATTCAATGTTTTTCTTTTGTTGCATTGCATATTTCCTTTTTTATCCAATAGAAGCAATAACTTCATTAATGATAGAAACAGTACAAATTTCAAACCAAGCTGCAGTTACTCTTTCGAAACACCAAAAAAAGTCCTCGTTTTTGGTTCTATAATAGCATTTCCAATGTTATTACTATGGTTCTTCGAGCTCTGACTGCCTTTGCTCTTCACACTTTTGCTTGTGACATGGCCAATTCTAGGTCCTTAACTTCCACACTTCTTGCTCCTCACTCTCCTTATGTTCAGTTGGAGTGTGTGTGTCTTCTTGAATGTTTGAAACAGCTTCACCTTGAACTTCGAATTTCTCAGCAGCTGCTAGCTGTGCCTGCGGAGATAAATCCTCGATCTTGGTGTCACCAAAAACTATGCAGGTATCTAAAGCTGGACTCTTGTAGATATCTAGTTTTGTGATGACAAAGAGAATATGCTTCAATTTCCAAATAGTGACTCTAGTAACCCCTATAAAGACCCAATTTGGACATGGCCCTGTGCCTTCTTTTCACTCCGACTCTGTTTTGCCTTACTGATTGATTCTTCATGGAATTTAGCTGCTGCTGCCAGCTGCACTTGTGTGTGGCTGCGTGTGGAATCTTGTTCCTCTAGCTCTGGTACTGGTTCAGCACTGTCAGATTCTGTTTCAGCCTTAGACCGTGGCAACTCCTGCTCTGTATTAAAATGATTTTCTTTTCTTCTGAGTAGATGCCTAGTTATGGGATTGCAGATCAAATGAAATGTCTACTTTTAGTATATTAAGGATTCTCCATACCTCTCTCCAAAGATGCTGCATGATTTTACAATCCCAACAACAGTGTTAAATATTCCCATTTCTCCACTCTCTCATGAGTGTCTGTAGTTTTGGGGCTTTGTGATATATGCTCTTCTCGTTGAGGTTATGTGATGTTTCAATGTGGTTTTGATTTGCATTTCTCTGACAATTCAGGAAGATGAGCATTTTTTCATGTGTTTGTTGGCCAACACAAAAGCAAGTTAGGAGAGGATATACTTTTTGTTTCTTATAAGACAGGATAAGGAATAGTTCAAGTTTCATTAGAAGTCAGAAGTAGAGACAATTAACAATTTAGAATGTGGAAGGACTAGAATAAGACAGAGCCAAAAAAATGAAAGGTTGGGTATATCTGTGCATCCTTTTGTAGGTTTAGTGACAGAAAACTGAGAGAGTTCCTATTCATTGACTTGTATTTTCTCCCTAAAGTCAGAAGAAATCTTCCGCTATTAGTGTGTGTAAGTGTGAAAGCTGGTAGGAAAGACTGTTGCTAAGATGGCAATTGTGAGAGTAATCATATAATAAGTACAGAAAATTAGATTGCTAGACAAGGACGAGGTTGGAAAGGATTAGTAATCATAACTTGAGTGATGCTCCTCTCTGAATTTTTGTCTGCATCATATGGATGCTGAGACATAAATATGAAGAAAGCAGATATTTGAATTTTTCCTACTGGATCACAAAGATGGAAAGCCAACAGAGTCCTTTCATTTACTTGCTGAACATCTATTGGACATCTACGTAATGTCAGAAAATGTTTTAGGGGCTGAAAATACAGAGTATATGAAACACACAAAATGTCTGCATTATTGGAGTTCCCTTATTAAACAGAGAACAAGGAGCTGCCAATTTTATGAGGAAGGAAGTGAAGATAACAAGGGGTAGCGCATCCTTAATGGAAGAGTCACTAGACTGGAATGTCTGACAAAGGACATAAAAATTTCCCAGTGAGAGGAGTGGTGCCTGTGGCTCAAAGAAGTAGGGTGCCAGCCCCATATGCTGGAGGTGGCAGGTTCAAACCCAGCCCTGGCCAAAAACTGGAAAAAAAATTTTTTCCCAGTGAGACTAATGAGGAAGGAATTTGGGTGAAGGGGAATGCAATTACTTTGCTAAGAACTTCTTCAGTGAATGAGATGGACTGACCCAGAGATCAGGAGAAGAGACAAAGGAAAATGAGGTATAAATGGTAATTGTTGTGTATCTTAATGAGGTAGGAATTTTGTTAATATTATATTCAGGTGGCTTCTCATACAGCTTGCCTACAGGGAGAGAATATGCTTGGAAAATGAATATGGATGTTGAATCATCATATAATTTTATCTCTCACTATAAATTAATAAATTTATGTATTGGTTTTGTATATTAGTCTTTTTTGAATATTGTCAGAATAAATCAGAACCCCTAGAGGATCATTTCTGGAACACTGGAAGATTCAAGCATAGGTATGATATGAGACAACTCTGGATTTACTTTTATTACAGAAAATAGTGCTATTAGCACTGAATATACCCATATCGTAAGAATCTCTACTATAGAAATAACTCCATTGTCCAGAAAACACATTATGTTTCCCATGTGTGTCTTGCCTAGCAATCTGTGATGCTTCGAGGGCAGAAATTATGTCTTATTTTGTTTATATCAACAGCATCTAGCACAGTGTCTGGTATGTGTTAATCAAATATTAAATAGTTTTTGAAGTGAATAATTATTCAAATGTTGAAACTGCAGAAAAAGAAAGCCCTTTGATGGAACAATATTATAATACTCATAGGCTCTAATGAAGTCTATGTAGCAAGGGTGAGGTGGTAGGGCTAGGGGGCAGGTTGTATTGTTTAGCAGGTCTCCGTGGCCACTTCCACTCAGTGTGAGCAACATGTAGAAGAATGCAGCATATCCAGGCGACAGATCGTGTCATTAGTCCTTTTGCAGGATGGGGGCTTTGGATTTGTACAGTGGCTTGACCCCTTGCCTCTTTAAATGGTGTGGAGTGGGTGGGCATCCTGACAATTTACCCCTTTATTTCAGTAGATAGCATAAAACTGTTACTGTTGTTCTTGTTTAATGGGAGATTTAAAGGGTAGATTTAGTACAGATCTTGTTTCAATAATATGTGTTTAGAACAGTACACTTAACATATGAATGGTTTTGATAAATCAAGCAGCAAGCACTCTATTTTTTTCTAATACCTTGGGTTTTTCATCTGTATTATAGTAAAATGGACAGTTTCCATAACAAGAAAAGATATTTATAAGCGGTGTTTTTAGATCAAAACACTTTTTTCCTGACTCCAAGTAAACCGTGGAGAGAGAATAGTGTTTGTTTGATTTTTAAAAGTCAATTCATAGATTATTGAATTTTTCTTGGTGTTTATTTCTACTAATTATCTTAGCAAATACTTTCTTAGTTAAATGAAGGCAAATATAAAATTCCATTAACACAGGAAATTGAGCGGAGAACTGGAAATTGTCTTCCTAAAACATGAAGTTACATAAAGGTACATGCTGACATTTTTATTCCTTAAGTGTGAAAAAGACAAGTAGAGTTCCCAGGAGCTGAACTGAGTTTATAGTTTCACGGCTGGAAACACTGAGATCCAAATCTGAGATATAATGAGAAAGGAAAAAACAAGAAAAGAAGTGTTAGGAACACAGGAATCAGAGCCAGTGGACAAGGCAAAGTCAGAACTCAGTTAAGCAGACAAGCATCATGAACTCCACCCACTTTAGAACTGGCATAAATGAACATTCATAGAAAAAATAATTATCATTCCTACCTTTAGAAAGATATTGTCTAGCTTAGAGGTAAAGGTGAAGGGCCAAAACTGAGCCATATGAAACTATTAAGGGACAACCAAGTGGCACTCAGTAAAATGATAAGAGTGAGTATACCATGAGCTCAAAGAAGTGATAGAATGTGTTTCAGTTGAAAATCAATGCCTAGAGTGAAGACAGGCCAGATGCCTAACTATAACCATGTAGGTTTAGTGCAAAAAGAAGCTTTTGAAGGATAACAAACTACTCTTTACATGATTTTGCAAAGTAATTTTTTTTATTTTTGCTATTAGTGAACTAATTTTCCTGGATACTCTTAGAAAAACAGTAAACACAGTAGAACTGGCTATCTTAACCCAGGCAGTCTACTTTCGATAAAATTGTTTTGAGGTTTTTTGAATGATCACTAAATCACCCTTGTAAAACACCCTTGTCCCCTCCTTTTCTAGGCAGGGCTATCATAGTCATTTAAGATGAACTACTCTTTCTATGGAAATGACAATTTGCCGGTGATTTATGAAATAAGAATTATGCACTCTTGTCTTAAAACATAAATTTTAGTCTTTGTTATTTTTTGCTCCATTGCAAATTTCTTTATATGTTCTCCTCTGGAACATTCCTGACTTTGATATATCTAATACTTTCAAAAACTTATACTAAAGACAAACGAGTAGATACTGGGCATAACTCATAAAACATGTTTGGAGACTCAATTCTGATGGATAAGAAACCTTTTATGGTCAACCTTGCAATTGGTTTTCAAAGGTCAGTTTTTTCAACCCAAACTCAATTAATCTTTTAAAATGTGATGTAGTCGTGTCCATCTAATTCCCAACACATCCAGTAGCATGTGGAACCGGCAAAAGGTGTGTGGAAAATAGCAAATATACCTTTGATTTCTTCTTGCCCATTCTACTCGATGAAGTCCAATTAATCCAAGAAGAATTTGATCCTCTGGAGAAAATTTCAGTGACTACTGAAGTAAATGATTGATGTCATGTTGGACAGATAATCAGTGTCCATTTGTACCTTAAGGCAAATGTTGTAATATACTTTTATTTTGATTTTTTTAAATAATAAATGAATGAAAAACTCATTATATAAATTATAACACAAAATCCTCAAACTCAGAATAAATCATTATTATTATTTTGCATTTAGGTTCTTTTAAAATGGCTCTTAAATAATTTTTCTGAAATAATAACTTTCATGTCGTATACTCAGATATTCCCAGGGACACCATAAAATCACTTAAGTATGATTGATTGTATTTTAACATTTTGAAAACAGGAACATTCAAATGAGAAGGAAGCTGTGCTATAAATTAGGCTTATCATATTTTCTGAAAAAAAAGGTTCTTTTTGGTGAACTGGACAAATGATAGGGTTTTATAATTAAAACGATATTTTCCCTACTCATTGAATCAAATTCCCCTCATAAAGATTAATGGGAATCTGTAACTGTTAAAAAAAAAAAAAAGCGAAGAGTTCTTTCTGATACAAAATGCAGAGAATTTTCTAAGTCAAGCTTGTTAAGAAAGTAAAAACAAAGGAATTTCTTGTTAATGCTTCCATTAACAGCTTTACAAAGGCTGAAAATAGACTCTCACCCTGTGAAGCTGCAGTCCAGTTGTTTCTCCTAACTCTCCTGCCCTGCTGAAGACACACGTGTCTGGACAAAAGGCCAAGAAACAGCAATCTTATGAGATGGTCCCTAACTCAGGCTTTAGTGCAATTAGATGATTGAGAAGCACAACATGGTCCACAGATGTGGAGACCGTATAATTCTGAGCTTCCTCCAGGAAAGAATGAGCTTTGATAGGCTGAAACTAAAGCTTTTCTAAAGGTATAAAGTAACCATGAATTTCCTATTACTGTGGACAACTATTTCAGATATTCACAGCCAATTTAAGCACGGTGGTTAACAGCTGCTCATAATACTGTTGCCTTATACACACTGTTTAGCAAGAGTGAAAGGTACATTCCTCATCGTTTCTTCTTTTTTAAAAGTTATAATCATGCTGTTTGTGCTGAGTATACAAGTTTTTCTTGGTATACAAGTTTATTTGACTTGTGGAGATTTGAACATTTAGATATACATGACTTTTATAAAGAATGTGAAGAAATTCTGCATTTTTCTTTTATGGAAGTTTGAATTTTCCCTCAAAATTGTATTTGTGCTGTGTGAATTTCTAGAAATTTAAAATAAATTATTATTTACAAAGTGCACACAGTTAGCTTTCTAATTTTGCCTAATTCTGCTAAGAGAAATAATTTTCACTTTATAGGTCACTATACACAGAAATAAACCCACATAAATTATAATCATTAAATTACCATTTTAATTATTATCATTAATAGAATTTGGGTTCAAAAACAAAAGTAATGACAATGGAAAGGGAAGTACTTTTATATATTCTGTTTAAAAGTCTATCTTTTAAAAATGTTATATAACATTTTGAATGTCTACATCAATGCCTTTTTTTCTTTTGATGCAGTGAAAACTTTTACAGTAAGTATCCTAAATTCTAGTGTCATTCCTGTCTGTGAAATTGGCTTCAATTTAAGAAATTTCAATGCCATATGCTATTAAAAATATTACTATTTTAAATTGCACATGAACTTTATGGCCACCCTGTATAACAAGTCTTGTATATAATGTTTTATATATTTTACTCATTAAATAGCCACAGAAGATGATGGTGGTGGTGGTGGATGCTAGTTATAATTCGCATGTGATGTTCTAGAAATAGAAATCATGCAATACCACCACCAATATGAGTAGGTTTTTCTCTTTAACACATTAATCTTTCAATGTGCAAATGAATTTCCTTTGTTTCAGGGGACAATTTGTATCCATGGTGACTATACGTTAAAAATGTATTTGTATACTTAAATAGATGACTGAGTCTACTTTTTACCTTACAAATCATTTTATAAAAAGTAGTTCAGTTGATCACCTTTATATCCGATTGAGAGAAACTTATGAGAACTGGGCACTTTATATACAGTATATATTGTATGTCTTTTACTTGGGAGCCTTTTTTGCTGGTTTGTTTTGGGAATATAGATTAATGAAAGTATTATTGCATTTCTTTGAATGATCATACTTCTGCATCATAAAGACTATTATTTCATAAAGTAACAAAGACAAACTATGTACGTATAAATTGAACAATAAAAACTTAGATTCACTACCCACATATATTCAAAAGTGCTTTTGCTTTGGGTTTTTTTTTTTTTTTATTGTTTCTTAAGGGAGAAAACATAGTAAAAGTAAGGAGGAATGCCTTTAGAATATTTTAACAACAATGGTTAATGGAAACCATAGGACATTGATAAATGTTTTGGTATAATAACTTAAAACATCATTGTTTTATTTAATATGAATGTGTTTATTTTACAAAAAATGTCAATACATATCAGTATTATTGAAACTTGCTTGTACTTATTCAAAAACAACTTACTGTTTATCTTGCATAATATTTAGTTTGGGGTATCTGACTTCTAACTCACTTCAAATTCAATGCTGAATCTCAAAAATAAAATTCAGCTATGTTTTTAGAATGTTTACTCTTTCTAAAGTATATCAACAATTAAAGTATTATCTCTTACTGAAATGTACATTTTTCATGATTATTTTTTTATTAAGTCATATATACATAGATCCTGAATATATTTATGCCTTTGCAGGATTCAATATGTTGATTATTTGTACAAATTGGAGTGCTTACAACCTACTAATTAACATAGCTTTCACCTCATTTACTTAATCACAGTATTAAGATATTTGTGTTCTATACTTGATAGATTTGACTTCTACCCTTGCAATATGCTCCATAGGTGTGGTTCCACCATTAACCCTCCCTCTATCAAACCACTCTCCTCCCTTCCTTTTCCCCTCCCCTTCCCTCCTTTATCCTGGGCTATAGTTTTGATTCATCTTTCATATGAAAGTATGAGTAATGATAAATTGGTTTCACAGTAATATTGAGTACATTGGATTTTTTTCCATTTCTGCGATACTTTTACTAAGAAGAATATTTTTCAGCTCCATCCCTATAAACATAAAAGAAATAAAGTCTCCATCTTTTTTAAATGCTGCATAGTATTCCATGGTATACATATACCATAATTTATTAATCCAGTCATGGATCTATGGGCACCTGGGCTTCTTCCATGACTTGGCAATTATGGATTGAGCTGCAATGAACAATCTGGTGCAAGCATCTTTGTTGCCAAGTGATGTTTGGTCTATTGGATATACACCTAGAAGAGGAATTGCAGGATCAAATAGCAGGTCTACATTTAAATGCTTGAGTGTTCTCCACACTTCCTTCCAAAAGGAATGTACTAGCTTTCATTCCCACCAGCAGTGCAGAAGTGTTCCTTTTTCTCCACATCCATGCCAACATCAATCCCCAAAATTTGGGATTTTGTGATGTCAGCTACTCTTACTGGAGTTAGATAATACCTCAAAGTGGTTTTAGTTTGCATTTCTCTGATGATCAAAGATGATGTCGTGTGTCTGTACACACGGGCCTGTCTTTTTCAGAGAAGCTTCTATTCATGTCTCTTGCCCACAATGAAATAGGATCACTTGTTCTTTTCTCTTTAGTAAGTTTGAGTTCCTGTGGATTCTGGTTATTAGACCTTTGTGGGAAATATAACCTGCAATAATCTTTTCCCATTCTGAGGACTGTCTATTCGCTTTACTTTCTGTGTTCTTGGCAGTGCCAAACATTTTTAGTTTGATCAGATCCCAGTAAAATATTTTTGATGTTGATACAATTGCCCAGGGGATCCTCCTCATAAAGTATTCTCCCAGGCCCATTTTTTCAAGTGTTTCCTTTGCACTTTCTCCAAGAATTTTTGTAGTTTCATGTCTTAAATTTAAGTCCTTTAACAAGTGAGAGTCAATTTTTGTTAGAGAAAGGTGTGGTCCAGTTTCAGTCTTCCACAAGTCACCAGCCAATTCTCCTAGCACCATTTATTAAATCAGGTATCTTCCCCCAATTTATATTTTTATAGGCTTATCAAAGATCAAATGATGATAATTGTCTCGATTCATCTCTTGATTTTCAATTCTGTTCCATACGTCTACCTCTCTATTTTTGTGCCAGTACCATGCTGTTTTGATCACTATAGATTTATAGTATAGTCTGAAGTCTGGTAGTGTGATTCCTTCTGATTTGCTTTTATTTCTGAGTAATGTCTTGGTTATTTAAGGTTTTTTCTATTTCCATATAAAATGCAGTACTAATTTTTCTAGCTCTTTAAAGTATGACAGAGGTGCTTTAATAGGGATTACATTAAATCTGTATTTTGCTTTGGGTAGTATAGACATTTTAATAATGTTGATTCTTTCCAGCCATGAGCATGGTATATTTTTCCATTTGTTAACATCTTCAGTTGTTTCTTTTCTCAGAGTTTCATAGTTCTCTTTATAGAGATCTTTCATGTCCTTTGTTAGGTACATTCCCAGATATTTCATCTTCTTTGGCACTATTGTAAAGGGAATAGAGTCCTTGATTATTTTTTCACCTTGACTACTGTTGGTGTATATAAAGGCTACATATTTGTGAGTATTGATTTTGTATCCTGAGACACTGCTGTCCTTGATCACTTCTAGGAGTTTTATATTTGAGTCCCTGGGTTTTCCAGATATACAATCATATCATCTGCAAAGAGTGACAGTTTGATCTCCTCTGATCCTATTTGAATATCCTTGATTACCTTCTCTTGCATGATTGAGATGGCTAAGATTTCCATTACAATGTTAAAAAGCAGTGGAGGCAACGGGCAACCTTGCCTGGTTCCTGAGCTGAATAGAAATGATATCAATTTTACTCCATTCAATGTAATATTGCTGTGGGTTTGCTGTAGATGGCCTCTATTAGTTTAAGAAATGTTTCTTCTATATCTATTTTCTTAAACCTTCTGATCAAGAAAGGATGCTGGATATTATCAAAAGCTTTTTCTGCAACCATTGAAAGAATCACAAAGGTCTTTGTTTTTTATTTTGTTTATGTGATGTATTATATTTATAGTACATATATTGAACCATCCTTGGGACCCTAGGATGAAATCCACCTGATCATGAGGTATAAGTTGTTTGATGTGTTGCTCCATTTTGTTTGCTAGGATCTTATTGAATATTTTTGCATCAATTTCATTAGAGATATTGTTCTATAATTTTCTTTTCTTGTTGGGTCTTTTCCTGGTTTGGAGATCAGGGTGATTTTTGCTTCATACAATATGTTGGGAGGTATTCCTTCTTTTTCTATGTTTTGGAAAAGGTTAAGTAATACAGGTACTAATTCCTCTTTAAAGGTTTGGTAGAATTCTGACGTGAAGCCATCTGCTTCCAGGCTTTTCTTTTGGGGAGATTTCTTTTCTTTTCTCTCTTTTTTTTTTTTTTTTTTTGATGTGGGTACCAGAATTTAATGAAGTCGAATCCCTCAGCAGCAGCAGCAAACCCAAACTATGGTTTGCAATGAATAACTGGTTTGCAGATCCTGCATTTAAACAACACTTTTTTTTTTATGAAATCATAGCTGTGTACATTAATGTAATCATGGGGTACAGTGTGGTGCTTTCATATACAATTTGAAATACTCTCATCAAACTGGTTAATGTAGCCTTCATGTCATTTTCTTAGTTATTAAGACATTCATACTCTTCTTTTAGAAAGATTCACTTGTACCCTTGTAAGATTATAATTAGGTTATATCTTTCCTATGAAAGCTATAAATTATCCAATGTACACAGCCCTATTTTGGGGAGATTTTTTATAGTTGATGCTATTTCAGAACTTGATATAGGCTTGTCAACATTTCCACTTCTTTCTGGCTAAGTCTAGGAAGGTGATGTGTTTTCAAGTACTGGTCAATTTCCTTCAGATTTTCATACTTCTGAGAATAGAGTTTTTTGTAATATTAATTAAGAATTTTTTGAATTTCTGAAGAGTCTATTGTTATTTGGCCTTTACTCTTTTATTTCTGGTTAGGTGAACCAAAGGTTTATCTTTTTATTGACCTTGTCAAAAAACCAACTTTTTGATTGATTGATCTGTAGTATAGTTCTTTCGTTTTCAATTTCATTTAATTCTGCTCCAATTTTAGTTAATTGTTTTCTTCTACTGGGTTTGTGGTTGGAATGTTCTTCCTTTTCCATTTGCTTGAGATGTCCAATTAAGTTGCTGACTTCCTCACTTTCCGTTCTCTTGAGGAAGGCTTGCAGTGCTATAAATTTCCCTCTTAGGACTGCCTTTGCAGTATTCCAGAGGTTCTTGTAATTCATGTCTTCAATATTATTTTGTTCCAAAAATTTGGTAATTCCCTTCTTAACCTCATCTATGACCCACCTATCATTCAGCATAAGATTATTTAGCTTCCATGATTTTGTATGAGTCTGCATATTCCTGTTATTACTGAGCTCAACTTTTATTCCTTGATGGTCCAAGAAGATTTATGGAATGATTTCTATTCTTTTAAATTTGCTGAGGTTAGACTTGTGACCTAAGAAGCGATTGATTTTGGAGTGGACTGATGAGAAAAATGTGTATTCAATTTTGTTAGGATGAAATGTTCTGTAGATGTCTGTTAAATCCAAAAGTTGAATAGTTAAATTTAAATCTAAAATTTCTTTGCTAAGCTTCTTATTGGAGGATCTATCCAACACTGCCAAAGGAGTGTTAAAATCTTCAACTATGATGGAGCTGGGAGTGATCAAGTTGTTCATGCCAGTTAGAGTATCTTTTATAAATTGAGGTGCATTCTGGTTGGGTGCATAGATATTGATACTTGAGATGTCATCATATTGAGTATTGCCCTTAACAAATATAAAGTGGCCATCTTTATCCTTGCTTACTTTTGTTGGTTTAAAACCTATTGTATCTGCGAATAAAATTGCAACATCTGCCTTTTTCTGCTTTCCATTTGCCTGGAATATAGATGACCATCCTTTCACCCTGAGTCTATATTTATCTTTTAAGGTAAGATGAGATTCTTGTATACAGCAGATATCTGGCCTGAGTTTTTGTATCCGGTCAGCTAACCTGTGCCTCTTTAGAAGACAATTTAAGCCATTCAGGTTAATTCAGAGTATTGATAAGCCTGGTATTATTTTGGGTATTGAGTTTTTCAACAGTCTGGTGGAAATTTTTAATCCTTTTGCCACTGTGGAAGTTGCAGTTTGATCAAAAGTTTCTGAGTGAGTTTAGTTTGGTGGTAGAGCATTGTGGAGGATGGGTCTGAGAATATAGTGGAGAGCTGGTTTAGTTATGGCAAATTTCTTCAACATGTAAATATCATTAAAATATTTAATTTCTCCATCATAAATGAAACTGAGTTTAGTTGGATACAAGATCCTGGGTTGAAAGTTATTTTATTTTAGGAGGTTAAAGGTTGATAACCATCCTCTTATAGCTTGAAAAGTTTCAGCAGAGAGATCTGCAGTCATTCTAATACTCTTCCCCTTGTAGTTTATGTTTTTCTTATGTCTCACTGCTTGCAGAATTTTCTCCTTCATATTAACTTTGGTGAAGTCAATTATAATGTGTCTAGGAAATGTTTTATTTGGATTGAGTCATGCTGGGGTTCTGAAACTGTCTGCTATCTGGATTTTAGAGTCTCTTGCCATGTTTGGAAAGTTATCCTCTATTATCTCTTGGAGTAGAGCATCTGGGCCTTTCAAAGCAATCTCTTCTTCAGGGATTCCTATAAGGCGAATGTTTGCTCTTTTGGAATGGTCCCACAATTCTCTCAGGGAATGTTCCATTTTTGCTCTCCACTTCTTTTCCTCTTTGAGCAATTCGGAGAGTTCAAAAGCTTTGTCTTCAATGTCAGAGATCCTTTCTTCTGCCTCCTCCATTCTGTTACTGAGGGATTTACTGTATTTCTCAGATCTTTGAGGGCTGCAAGTTATTGCCTCAATGTATTAAAATCTTTGGTCGTTTTGTCTTTAAATTCATTGAATTCTTGAGACAATTTTTGAATTTCTCCTTGAAATCTAATTCCATCTTTACCTTCATTCTTTTGATTTTATTTGCCATCCAAATTCTGAACTCAATTTCTGATATCTCAGCCATTTGTTTATGAATGGCATCATCTGGTTTGTCTGTTTTGTCATTCCTTGGGGAAGTTGATCTACTCTGATTATTCATGTTGCCAGAGTTTTTCCACTGATTCTGCCTCATGATTATTTTTCACCATTTGGCTATATGGGCAGGTAAGGTGAAAATGGATTGGGGGCTCCTGGAGTTGTGTTTAACCAGCCCTTTGCCAAGGATCTATGAGTGATGACTGTAACTTTTTCCCCTACAGGTTTGCAAAAGACCCATACAGTATTACAGTCTGAGGCTATGGGACCCTACTTGGTGTGTTGGGATTAGATGTCTCTGTCTTGTATTTAGCTGGTCTTTGTCCAATCCCAGTGGACCAGTGACTCTGGTTTGAAGTCTCAGCTGTTGAGAAATATAAGCAACTAAGATACCACACCCCCCACAGACAACAACTGGAAGAAGAACCAATTCCCATTACCACATAACCAGGATACCACCCAAGAGGTTCCTTTGGTGGTTGGCCCAGGTTAGGAGTTCCAAACCAATTGACCCAGTCAGTACCAATTTTCAAGTGGAAGAGTTCAAAAGATCTCCAGTAACTAGATATCAGAGGTCTACTGGCTACTCGGGTGGCTTGCTCAGGTGCTCTGTGGGGTCAGAAAGGCCCACCCAGTAGCAGAGTTCAAACAGGGGGCTGGTGTCTCTTTCCCCACCTTACACCTGTTTCACGCCCAGTCACTGGTAATCCCATAGGGCTGTGGTATTGCTCTTTCCAATAAGAAAATGTGCCAGGGCTTTGAGCTTGCCAGAGTCAAAGGAACGTCAATGTCCCCTAGGCCTGGCCACCACCATGTGCCACCAGCTGGCTGGGGGAGCTGAGGCCTGAATGCCTCAGGTACTCAACGGCAAATGGGGAGTGTTCTACCTGAGCTCAGTCCAAACCTGACGATAACAAGTCAGCAAATGATTTTCTCTCTTAGACACCGCCTTTGCCCCAGACACTCTGTAGCACTGGTATCCCTATAGGGAGAGGGCTGGCTTCCTCTTGCAGTTGTCAGAGTTAAGGAGGTATCTCTCCAAGATTAGACCCCAGTGGGATCGCTCTACTATTGCTGAGTCTCTGTGGGAGGTGCTCCTGTGCAGCTCCCAAGTGGTTCCCACGGCCAGAGAGGTGGCTGTAGCAGTGATTCTGGGAGCTCAGTGCATGTGGCTCCAGCAGCAGGGTGGAGTACCTGGCACGTGGTTCTGTAAAGGCTGCCCCAGGTGGCTCTAGCAGGGTGGAGTGTGTGGTGCACAACTCTGGCAGGGTGAGGCACACAGCAGCTAGGCAGTGGGGGTCCACACAGCCAGTGGCTCTGGCAGGGTAGGGTATACTGGTAAGCCTCCTCCCGCAGCTGATTTGCACTTTCCCAGAGCCAAGCCTGACAGCCTCCCTATCTTTGTTTGCACTACTGCTGGGCTCACTGTTATAGTGCAGCTTTTCTGTCATGGCCCTTGCAGTGTCCGGACCTGGCAATGAAGTGCAAACATTCTGGTCTCTGCAGGGGTTAGGCTTCTGGACTGTCAGGTGAGGGGGAAAGGGTGGACTAGATGTTCAAAATGGTTGGGAAAACATTAGTTTAACTTTCATGCCTGGCAAGAGAGTGCTCAGGGTCACAGCACGGGCCCTCTGGAGAAGTAGTAGTCCCTGCTTCCTGCAACTCTCTTCCATTAGGTGAGACAAGAGGTCCTCATTTCACTGCTCACCTGTAGAAAACCTACAGCGAGCAAAATAAGTAAATAAATAAATAAATAAATAAATAGAAACTCTCTTTGGGGAGGGGATGGACACTTTTCCTTTGGGATGAGTTTTGTACCTAAAATTTGCTTTCCTGGAGTTGCAGCTTGCCTCAGCAGAGGTTATGTGCAGTTATCACTCTTCTCTCACAGTTTGGCTCTGAGTCAAGCTTCATTGGGTACTTTCTGGTCATTATCCTTCCCTCTGGACAGGAGCTTCTGTCAAAAGCTTGTTCCAGTAAGCCATCTTGCCCCTCCTCCGCCCCATGATTAAATTTTTATATAAATCATAAAACTATTTTTAACTTTGAAAAGTTGTCTTTCTTTCTTCTTATTCTCTTTCACTTTTTCTTTTTTTTTTTTTTTTTTTTTTTTTGATAAACAGGTATACTTACATTTATTCCTTTCTAGGAACAATATCTAAAAAAAGAACCACCCTGTAGCCTCCACCGTGGGATAATAGACCCCATCTTTAAAAAGCAACTGCAGTAGCCCTAAGGGATACAGAATCAGAATTGTAAAAATAATTGTGAAGTTTTTTGCTATGAAGAGTAAGGAATTTTTTTTTTTTTTAGAGACAGGGTCTCACTTTATCACCCTTGATAGAGTGCTGTGGCAGCATCACACAGTTCACAGCAACCTTCAACTCCTGGGCCCAGGCGAATCTCTTGCCTCAACCACCTGAGTAGCTGGGGCCACAAGCACTCACCACAATGCCTGGCTACTTTTTGTTGTTGTTGTTGCAGTTTGGCTGGCACCGGGTTTAAACCCACCATCCTTGGTATACAGGGCTGGCGCCATATCACTGAGCCACAGGCATTGCCCAAGAGTGAGGAATTTTTTTCAGTTGGTTCTTTTGCAAGGCTGTGATACCAGCAAAGATATGTAGGGGATAAAAATCTGGTAGATAAGTTCATTGACAGCGTATGTAGCTCTACATGAATAAAAATAACAGGATGAGAAACTGTTAGGTGCCCACCTCACTATTTCTTCATATGGATTCATTTCTCTTCAAAAAATACTAAATTCATGAATAACAAGCAATTCCAAACCTTGTAAATATTTACAACTGAGTTTAAATATACAAAGCTTCCATTTTTTTCTCTAATAAACAAACAAAATGAAGCATTCACAAGGTAATAAATTTAAACAATACAGAAAGAGTCATGATGAAAAATGTGACCCTTCTATAATAATAATACAATACTGGTAACTGATCTTTACATAATATGGTACTACTATAGACTGGACACTAATTTAATTCTTCTACACATATACATGTACATTAATTAATTCTTACATTACTATATGAGAGATATGATTATCATTTTTACTTTACAGATGAGGAAACTGAAGCAAAAGAAAATTAAATAGTCTTTTCAAAGATGCACAGCTTTCAATGGACAGAGAGCCAGATTTCATAACTGATGCTCTCACTCCAGAGTCTGTAGTCATCATTACTACTCTGTTCACTCTCTCTCTAGCTGAGTATTATATTCCTGATATAATCGGTAAATTTTTCGAACAGAAACCACTGTATCTTTTGTAATTTACATGTGTAAAAAAATATGAATATTTTCAGCCAATAGCTCAGTAGAGAACTAGGCAGTGTAAGGACATGGTGTGTAAGTTATATATGTATCTATGAATATGTGTGCCCTTCATTGTAATGTAATTTATTTGCTCATGGAGTTTACCTTTCTTTTTATGGAAATCATTTTTCTATTCATTTTACTAGTAGAAGGAAAGGGAATGAAAACATTAAATGGTCCCCAAATTCTTTTACATTGCCTGTTCACATGTATCCCTTAGGGCCTACTTTAAGACCCTCTTCTGCTTCACTGTGGCTATACTGTTTAAGACTCTGGTTGCATGATAAGGAGAAGAAACATTTAAAAATGGAGACTTGGTGAGTATTTTGGGCATAGGAAGAGAAGGAGTAGAAGACAGTGACAGATAAGAAGCATCAAAACACTGTGGTGGGTATTTAAATAATATGGATTCCACTAATATCCAAACATTGTAGAAATAAAGGGCCTTAGAATGCTGACTGGGTCTTCATTTATTTCTTAATTAACAAGGTGTATATGGTGTTTGCATGGAGGCCATTTCAATTTCCTCCTAATTTAAGATGAAGCTGTGACAGATAGTTCAGTTTCAACCAATTTGGCTTCTTCCCTGATACCCTTACATCTAAGCAATACATATCACAGTTTAAAAAACAAACATTAAATGGTAATAGTGAAATCTTCATAAGAGATTATAATCTATTTGCTTCCTTTCTAAATGAATAATGAAAGTCATTTTACAGGTGGAATCCAGATCTGAAAATTTTCCAGAGTTTTTTGGTTTTCAGTTTCAGACCTGGACATCATCTATAGATTGTTAATTTTATTTGAGTACAAATTGTCTTTTGTCTGATATAGATTTTGAATGTTGCTTTGGATTGCACTTTCAATATCTCAATAAATGTCCCAATTTATGAAAACCCAACAAATACAAGGGTAATTACATAGGTACACTGCCTACTTAGGTGGGTGAAAATTTATGTTTCTTTGATTCTTCCTTTTAACAAAAGAACTAGAGCTGTAAAAGTATTGTTCCAAAAAAATAAAGTCAACCAATGGGCATTTCATATACATTGTAAGGAATACTAAATAAACACTTTACATTTCTAATCAGAAAGCAAGGAGAAATAACCCTTTCAAATATTTGAAAAATTGACTCAGCGCCTGTAGCTCAACGGTTAGGACACAAGCCACATACACCGGAGCTTGCGGGTTGAAATCCAGCCCAGGCCTGCCAAACACCAATGACAACTACAACAAAAAATAGCTGGGTGTGTGGTGGATACCTGTAGCCCCAGCCACTTGGGAGGCTGAGGCAAGAGAATTGCTTAGGCACAAGAGTTTGAGGTTGCTGTGAGCTGTGACACCACAGCCCTCTACCAAGAACAACATAGTGAGACTCTGTCTCAAAAATAAATAAATAGATTAATTAAGTAATTAAATATTTGAAAAATGTAAGACAATATATTATCAACTAAACAGTGTTTGTGGTAAATGTAAGTACTATTGGAAAATGGGAAGTTTGAAATACCTCTAAGGATGAATCATTAACAAAGTTTTCAATGAAGATATCATTACAGAACAAATATGATACACACAGAATGATAAGGAAGAGACTTCACAGCAGCAAAGATGTAGTGGAAACATAGCTCTGGGGCAGTGGGAGGGGAAAACAAGGGAAACGGGGACAATGTCAGGGGTCATATTGCAGAATAGTGTGATGCAAAGTATTGCTAAGGACTGAATGTTTGTGTCCCCACGAAATTCATATGTTGAAGCTAAACCCTGAAAGTGATGGCATTTGGAGACGGAGACTTTGGAAGATAATTAGGTCATGAGGGTGGAGCCTTCATGCTGGGATTAGTACCCTTTTAATGAGACACTACAGAGTTTGCTTCCTCTCTCTCTGATCTCTACTGTGTGAGGATCCAAGGAGGAGATAGCTGTATATAAACCAGGACTGGGCCCTAATCAGACACTGAATGTGCTCAAACTTTAATCTTGAACTTGTCAGCCTGCAGAGTGTAAGAAACAAATATTTGTTGTTTAAGCCACAGAATTTATTCTAATTTGTTATAGTAGTCCAAACTAAGACAGGCCTGGTAAGAATCAGCAATGGACCACCTCGACTGTACAACATTCAATGAATTTTTATTCTTAAACTCCTAAGCAAAGAAAGAAAAGTGATATTTTAAAGTTCTTTGCTGATTTCAAGAAAGATTATTTTCCTTGCTGATTTATAGATTTAGCTTTATCAAGTTACTATTAATGTTATGTTTTTCATATATATATTTCATATATATTATTGTTTTGGGGAATTCATTGAGGGTACAAGGAACCAGGTTATAGTGATTGCATTTGTTAGGAAAAATCTCTCTTATAATTGTGCCCCCAAAAGTTGTGTCACACACCCTGACCCCCACCCCCTCCCTTCTTCCCTCTCTCTGCTCTCTCCTTCCCCCACCCCCCACTGTGTACTAGGTCATTAATTGTCCTCATATCAGAATTGACTGCATAGGATTTGTACTTCTCCATTCTTGTGATGCTTTAGTGTGAATAATGTGTTCCACTTCCATCCAGGTTAATACAAAAGATGCAAAATCTGCATCTTTTTTAATGGCTTTTAATAATATTTCATGTTATACATATACCACAGCTTGTTAATCCATTCCTGGGTTGGTGGGCATTAAGGCTGTTTCCACATTTTGGTGACTGTAAATTGAGCTGTGACAAATAGTCTAGTACAAATGTCCTTGTGGTAAAAGAATTTTTTTTCTTCTGGATAGATGTCCAGTAATGGGGATTGCATGATCAAATGGGAGGTCTAGCTTGAGTTCTTTGAGAGTCCTCCATACTTCCTTTCAAAAAGGTTATATTAGTTTGCAGTCCCACCAGCAATGCAAAAGTGTTTCCTTCTCTCCACATCCACACCAGCACCTGCAGTTTGGAGATTTTGTGATGTGGGCCATTCTCACTGGGGTTAGATGATATCTCAAAGTGGTTTTAATTTGCATTTTTCTAACAATTAGGGATAGTGAGCATTTTTTCATATGTTTGTTAGCCATTTGTCTGTCTTCTTTAGAGAAGGTTCTATTCTCTCTTACCCATTGATATAAGGGATTGTTGGCATTTTTCATATTGATTAATCTGAGCTCTCTGTAGATTCTAGTTATCAAACTTTTGTCCAATTCAAAATATGCAAATATCCTTTCCCATTGTGTAGGTTGTGTATTTGCTTTTGTTGTTGTCTCCTTAGCTGTACACAGGCTTTTCAGTTTAATTGAAGAAATGATTCAACTAAAAAGGAGAACTTCAGTCCAAATTCACTAATAAATGTAGATGCAAAAATTCTCAACATAATCCTAGCATAATTCAAAATAATCCTATTAATCCTTGAATAGATTACAGCTTCACATGAAAAAAGTCATACATCAAGATCAAATAGGTTTCATCTTAGGGACGAAGGCTGATATAACATATGCAAGTCCATAAACATATTTCACCATATCAACAGAAGCAAAAACAAAGACCATATGATCCTCTCAATAGATGCAGAAAAAGCATTTGATAAAATCCAGCATCTTTTTCTAATTAGAACACTGAAGAGTATAGGCACAAGTGGCACATTTCTTAAACTATTCAAAGCTCTCTATGACAACCCACAGCTTATATTTACTTAATGGAATAAAATTGAAAGATTTTCCACTTAGAACTGGAACCAGAAAAGGTCCTCTATTGCCACTACTATTCAACATAGTGCTGGAAGTTGTAGCTAATACATTCAGGCAAGAGAAGGAAATAAAGGGCATCCAAATGGGACCAGAGGAGGTCAAATTCTCTCTCTTTGATGACAGTATGCTCTTTTTACTTAGAGAACCTAAAAGACTCCACCACAAGTCTCCTGTAAGTGATCAAAAAATACAGTAATGTCTGAGGACATAAAATCAATGCCCACAAATCAGTAGCCATAGTATATATAGTCCAATAACAGCCAAGATGAGAAGCTAATTAAGGACAATCCCCTTCACAGTAGTTTCAAGAAAATGACATACCTAGGAATATATCTCACAACATAGGTGAGCAGAAGATATTAAATGGAAGAACATACCATGTGCATGGCTGGGAAGAACGAACATTGCAATCTACAGATTCAGTGCCATCCCTACTAAAAAACCCAACATTGTACTTTCAAGACTTGAAAAAAATAATTCTTCATTTTGTACAGAACCAGAAAAAAACCTGTATAGCTAAGGCAGTTCTTAGTAATAAAAACAAAGTAGAGGCATCAGCCTACCAGACTTTGGACTGAACTACAAGGCCATAGAGGTCAAACAGCATGGTATTGACACAAAAATAGAGATATAGACATTTGGAATTGAATAGAAAACCAGGAGATGAAACTAACATCTTATAGCCACCTCAGTTTGATAAACCAATTAAAAACATACACTAGGGAAAGAATCTCTATTCAATAAATGGGGCTAGGCGAACTAGATATACACATGTAAAAGACTAAAACTAGACTTGTACCTTTCTCTACTCACAAAAATTAATTCAGGTTGGATAAAAGACCTAAATTTAAGGCATGAAATGATAAAAATCCTCAAAGAAAACATGGGAAAAACACATAAAGGTATCAACCTGGGGAAAGACTTTATTTAGAAGACTTCTGTGGCAATTGCAACTGATCAATTATAGAAAAATTCAAACTACAAACTCTTGAAAGAATCAGATTGTAATGGGAAACGATTAGGCCCTACTGAAAGTAAAAGGAGACACTCCTCTCTGTGCCATCAATATTTCCCTTCTTCTGCAGAATTTGGGGATTCTGTAAGTCCCCTCCCTCCTAAGTAGTTAGTTACTCTTTTGCTGCCTCATCTCTAAGATGCCAGAAGAAAGTAATCTTCTAAGGTCTTATAGACTTATTATTTCTCCCTGGATTACAGTATAAATCAGATACAAAAACTCTTTATGATTGGTAAATTCTCAAATGACCACCATTATAACAAGACATAAATTGTACAATTTAAATGGAAATAATAATAATATTTTGAGTGTTCACTGGGACTCTTTTTTTCACCGTTTTAGTGATTTGTACCTGGTTGCATAATGCAAAGTCATGCATTAGCAAAATTTTGAATTACACAGGTTTGGGAATCTTGAAGTAACTTGCTGGTAAAGACACGTAACAGAAACACAATTGTGTCTTCCCTGTTAAAAGGGTCTGCGGAGAGGGAACATAACAAAGGAAAAAAATAAATAGTGCAGGCATAGATAGGGTTTTCTATCTTCTCTTAAAATAAATATATTGTTATTGTGGTAAGTTCTAAGATGTTGTTTACTAAATGAAGCTTAGCAGGTGTTATCCTAGGAGAGAAAAAAGGCCTAATAGCATGAAAACAAAATTTTAATTATATTTTTAAGAAAACATCCATTTAGATGAGACCACATATTGGCATATATACCAGTTCTTATCAAATGAGTCTATTGAGATGACAATACTTATTTGCTGAAATCAGTGTTGTTTTGAAAATCATCAATGCCTTCAAAAGTGTTAAAAAATTGATGGCTAATAAATTAGCCTTGATTTTATCCTTCTAATCCTTCTATAAAAACCCTTCTGTAAAAAAATAGTAGTATTGATGCTAAGTATACATTATAGTCTGCTCTTAGAATGTGAACAAATAGGAGAAAACAGCAGTGATAGAGACAGGGCAATGTAACCTCAAAGTCTACCCCTCTTGTAGAAGTTTTTTTCATATTCTTAAAACTTATGACCATCCTAATCTTTGCAATTACCCAAATATC
Organism: Galago senegalensis; assembly: GCA_963575145.1. Classification (NCBI taxonomy): domain Eukaryota; kingdom Metazoa; phylum Chordata; class Mammalia; order Primates; family Galagidae; genus Galago; species Galago senegalensis. The sequence goes on from CAUYTI010110542.1 coordinate 89,417, forward strand.
CACGTAAGCAGAAATTTCATAATCCTGGCTCCAATGTCTACTGAAGAAGTACCAAATGTTGAGATTAAGTGAAGTTGATTTTAATTTTGCCAATCATTGAAAATTTTAAATTAAAAAAATTAAACACTCCACTAAAAAGAAAGATGAAAATCCCAAGGTTATATCTATACACACTGGCAAAACAGTTTCACATATGGAGATAATTAAAAAACAAACAAAAATTTAAAACAATACCTACAAAAATGTCATAATTTGAAAGAATTTACCTGGCATGTGTATTGACAAATAGCAGGAAATCGATTAACTTAGGCTAAATAAAATATGGCAGAAAGACCTGATTTGGAGTCAGACAGAAGACATAGTTCAAAACCTGGATTCTGAACTTATCAACATTATTTTTCAGATTAATGTAAGGTGCATATGATTTGGTCACATTATTTGCATTTGTTAGGTAAAGTCCAAGTTGTAGTAGCATAAGTATGGAAAAGAAAGCATCCAATGTACTCAATACTAATATGCACTTATCAACTTTTTACTCCCTCTAACGAAGGTAACCTTTAACTCAGCCTGGGTGTCCTCAAAGATAGGTAAATAAATAATGTTTCATTTATGTATTTATTATTTTTGAAGCAGAGTATCACTGTGTTACCTTGAGTAGAGTCCTGTGGCATCATAACTCACAGCAACCTCAAATTTTTGGATTCAAGCAATCCTCTTGCCTCAGCCTCCCAGGTAGCTGGGACCATAGGTGTGTTTATACCATGACACTTGGCTAGTTTTTCTATTTTTTCATTTACTTTCTTTCTTTCTTTCATTCTTTTTCTCACAGACAGAGTCTCACTTTGTCATCCTTGGTAGAGTGTTGTGTCATCACAGCTCACAGCAACCTGAGCTTTTGAGCTTAGGTGATTCTCCTGCCACCACCTCCTGAGTTGCTGGGACTACAGGTGCTCACCACAATGCTGGCTATTTTTTGTTGTTGTTGCAGTTTGGCTGGGGCTAGGTGAACCTGCCACCCTCGGTATATGGAGCCAGCGCCCTACTCACTGAGCCACAGGTATTGTCCATCTTACTTTTTTTTATTAGACACTGGGTCTCACTCTTGCTCAGGCTGGTCTTGAATTCATAGTTCTTGAGAGCCACCCTCCTCAGCCTCCCAGAGTGCTAGGATTCCAGATATGAGCCACAGTGCCAGAACGGAGCTATTTTAATCATTGAATAATATATAGAATTTAAGGAGCTGGATATGAGGGGCAATGGCTAGAATTTTATCATGATTTTTCACATGTGTTATGGGTTGAATTTTGTCACCTCAAAATTCATATGTTGAAGTCCTAACACCCCAGTACATCAGAATATGACTGTAGTTGGAAAAAGGGCCTTTGAAAAAAGTGATTAAGTCAAAGTGAGGTAGTTAGGATGAGTACGAATCTAATATGACTCATCACTGTAAGAACGGGAAGTTTGAACACACAAGGGAGACACCATGGATGCCTGTGCACGAGGACTAGCCACCCATATGAGGCCCCGTGGGAAGGTCGCCGTCTGCAATCCTAGGCGAGAAGCATCAGAAGTAGCACAAACTCCTTACCTCTTTAGAACTTTTTTGTTGTTCAAGCCACTCAGTTGTAGGATGCAGATGCAGACATAGAAAATGATCGTAATGTAGGTGTATTTCATTGCTATATGTCACAGTTGTTAGGAACATACAACAGGAAATAGTCTACAAACTTGACGTGCATTATTTCCTGTAATCCTCAAAATAGCAATACTGAGTTAAATGCTATTTTAATGTCCATTTGAGAAAGAGATAATTAAGTGCCAGAAAGTTCCAGTAACTTGATTAATGTCTCACAGCTAGCTCAAAACTAGAGTCCAAACTCATAACCAAAATGATCTAAAAGTATCAAAATTCAAAAAATAAACAAATGAATAAAAATTCAGCTGTATAGGCATGTAATACAAACTGTACATTAATATACAAAAAACAGAATCCCTGCAACTTTTTTTAAAAAGCTGGAAAAGTCAGGCTTTAAACCTAATTTGGGCATATGTGAACACATGTCATCAGATCTATTTTTATAAGAACTTTTCAATGTTCATTTTCATGAGGAATGTGGATTACATGCAATTTTTAAAGCAGTAACAGTTGTTTTAACCAACCCTATAATTTTACAGTCCCTTAGCCCATCACTTACAAGTATCCATTGGGTAATTACAAACACAAATTAGACCTAAGTCAGAAGTGAATAAAAGCTAACTGTGATCCCTTGTTTGGTCCATGGCTAAAATGTTCACATTGCCAACTTGAAAAATGGTTCATTTTGCCTACATAATCTGGTAAAGGATTTCAATAGACCAAATATCTGGATTTCAATAGTTTAATAGAAACACAGTTTTATAATTTGATACATTACTAACCAAAAATTGATATGAGAGGTCTAAAGGGATATAAGAAATTGAAATAAATGTTCAATATCAATTACATATAAAAATTAATTTAATATAAATAGCATTATAGTTATAAAAAATAATTATTACCAGGTCACTTTCCTAGATCTCAGGTACAGCAATAAAAAGAAAATCTTTTTATATGTTTTTCATAAATATGAGGAAAATGCCCTCTCAAATTTATTTAATATAATTACTTTACTTTTTTGATGAAGCAAAATGAAACATTTTCTATACACATAATCATAAAATTTAATTATTTAATTCTTCTAAGTATTTTCAAGAACTTATTTACCCAATTTCATTCTTTGTATATATTAAAACTAGAAAGATTGTACTTAACGATTTTCTCTAGCTCTAAGTGTGGTAAATTTAAGTGAAACAATTAGTACCAGTTATAATTCCTCTACCACTTGTGGGTCACTACTATTTAGATATTGATGTATGACGTTTTAATGTGACATTTGTATGCTGTGTATATGTGTTGGCGCTCTATAAGTTAACTGTGTGTATTTATACATTTACTCTTTCATTTGGCAAATATGAATCTGGTAACTACTTTGTTCTAGAGCAACAGAACATAGGTGCCATCAGCTCTGTGTGAATGGAACTCTACTGAAGGAGAGACCAGAATCCAGATTAGGACATGTTACATTTGAGATGTGTATTAAACCCTTACATGGAAGTGTTGAGCAGGAGTCATACATAACATCATACAGTTCAGAAAAGAAATCTGATCCAGCTATATACTAGCTGGTAGTCAAAAGTATTTGAAACCATGAGACCAGGTAAAGTAGCAAAGGCCTGTCTGGGAACAGAAGAGACCATGACCTGAGCCCTGAAGCACTTCAATGTTAACAGGGTAAGACAATTTTTTTAAAAAGGAAGAAATAGCAATTAGGGGAGAGAAGAAGCAAGCAGTGAGGGGCAGAGGAAAACCAAGAAAATATGGTGTGTGGAAACCAAGGAAAGGAAGTCTGTCTTAGGAGAGAGTTCCAGTTAGACAGTGCTGTTATCAAGTGGGATGGTAAAGGAGAACAGAGTGTTGGATGTAAATGAAGAGGTTATTGGGGATCAGAGCAGCATCAGGGAAGAAAATCCTACAGGAGTAGAATTAAGTAAGAATGGGAAAAAATCGCAGAGTGTATACTACACTTTTTCCTGGAATTTTGTAGAAAGGAGAGTAAAAAAACAAAAAGCAGTACATCAGGAGGAGGTGGAAGATAAAGTAAAAATATGGGTTTTGCTTTTTATTTTAAAATGGGAAAAATTACATCTTTTTAGAATGCTCATTGCAGTGATCTCTACTGGAATACAGATTTCATGGTATAGAAAAGAGGGGAGAGCTGTGAGAAGGAGAGAATGGATGGGACATCTTTTAGTTAGGAATATGACAAGCTGAACCCTACAATAGACAAGAGGGTGGGTTATGTAATTAAAGGATAGCTAGTTAGTCATTATTAGGGACAGTCTGAAATGATCCCTTTGATGATGGAGTGAGTGAACTACAGATAGCATAAGGTAGGTTGAGAAAGACCAAAGCTAATGTTCATGAATTAAAAGTGAGAAATCAGGATGATTGATTTTTCCACTTATATTTATTGATTGGGTACAGGAAAGCAGTAGGAGGAAATATTCTGGAATTTAAAAGGTATTGGCTAGGCCACTGAGTGACCCAGAAAGTAAAATAAAGAATTTTATCAAACTTGTCATTTAACATTAAGTCCTGAGCCTCTTTCCTGTGTTATCAAAGATTCTTTAAATAGATGATTTTAGTGATTGTACATACCACATAAACATAAATAATAATACATTGAAATATTTCCCTATTGTTGAAACTTTTTTACTCATTATATAATATTTCAGTAATTATTAAATTTAAGAATCAAAAATTAAGAACCACTGAAAGAAAAAAGATACACAAAAGGACAAATGGCAGAGAAGTTTCGAAGGAATAAGCTGTGGGGTACTTTTTTGTTGTTGTTTGTTTAGTTTACTTTAGTTTAGTTTTGTTTTTTTGTTACAATTGTCACTGTTGTTTAGCAGACCCAGGCTGGATTTGAACCCACCAGTCTTAGTGTATGTGGCCTGTGCCCTAAACACTGAGCTACAGGCGTTGAGTCAGGATAAGCTATTTTACTTATGATCTATTGCCATGTGACAATCCATTATCAAAATTCAGTGTCTTAAAAACATCAACATTAATTTGGTTCCACTTTTGCATTGTAGGTAGGATTCAGTGAAAATAGCTTATTTGTACATAAAAACATCCGTTGCTTGTCTGGAAAATTACTTCCAATGTGTCACTCACATGGTTGTTGATGCTGGCTATTGGTATTGAACAAAGTTGGGCTATTTAAAACATTACACTATATCTTAGAAATCAATACTTTTATGATAGATATAAACTTACAGTAGAAGAGTCTTTATGTATTTCATTATTTCCTAAAAATTCTTTTAAACATTTCTACTTTAGTTTTGATAATTCCTTTTGCTTCAATTTTGTTAAAATTGCTTTCTTCTTTCTATTAAATTCACTTTCTTGTTCTTTGTCCAGCCAAATGATGTAAATGTTTACTTAAATTACTATTAGTCTATGTTCTTAATCTTTAATTTTTTAATGTAATTTTTGAATTGTAATGTTTAAAATATTTAAAACTGTGCTTGTACCTCTGAATATAGTTTTGGTTACTAAAATAATTACTAACTTGGTTATAAATAATTGTAACTTGATTTCTATTGTGTCTAATACTTTTCAGCAGACATTTGCCTTGCTTATTTATTTTGCTGTGTTTATTTCCAAGTTGTTGAGCTTTTTCTTTCTTGTTCACATTTGCACTGGTTTTAATTTTGTTGATTTTAAAAATAAGAGCTCTAAATTTTTTCATTAAGAAGAACAGTGAGTGTTTTTTGTGTGTGTGACATAATCTAAATTTTCTTTTCTTTTTTTCTTTTTGAGACAGTCTCACTATGTCACTCTGGGTAGAGTGCATGGCGTTGTCATAGGTCACAGCAATATTTGCACCTCAAACTCTTGGGCTTAAGCAATTCTCTTGCCTCACCCTCCCAAGTAGCTGGGACTACAGAGGCCCACCACAGTGTTTGCCTATTTTCTTATTGCAGTTGTCATTGTTGTTTAGCTGGCCCAGCTGGGTTTGAACCCGCCACCTTTAGTGTATGTGGCTGGCGCCATAACCACTGTGTTATTAGCGCCAAGCCTATAATGTAAATTTTCTTTCTGTGGGAAGAATTTTTCACAAACTCTTAAAGTTGTATTCTCAGTTTTTGGTTGCTGGTTTCAATGTTTCCTCTATAATTTAATCCACTGATTAGTTATCCAAACATTTTATCGATTGTAAGTATAGTATGCCAGTTACTTCACAGGGTAAACTTTTTAGTATGTAACAAAGTTACTAAACTAGATTCATAGCTGTGAGCTAATATATACTACTGTTAAAGAAAAAAAATATTCAACTCGTGCCTATAGCTCCAGTGGCTAAGATACCAGCCATATACACCAGACCTGGTGGGTTCAAATCCAGCCTGGGCCTGCCAAACAGCAATGAAGACTACAACCAAAAAAAAAAAAAAAAAAAAAAGCCCAGCATTGTGGTGGGCACCTGTAGTCCCAGCTACCTGGGAGGCTGAGGCAAAAGAATCACTTAAGCCTAGGAGCTGGAGGTTACTGTGAGCTGTGATGCCATGGCACTCTACCCAGGGCAACAGCTAGAGGCTATGTCTCAAAAAAAAAAAGAAAGAAAGAAAGAAAAAATATAACAATTGTTAAAGATGGTAAAGAAGACTTTATTCTAGGGACTTTAATGAACTACCACAGTGGAGTTTTGCAGTAGGAGAGAGAAATTGGTTCCAACTCCGAATACAACAAGGAAAAGGATTTAGAGCTAAGTAGAGTAAGGAAGTCGATGGGTGGAACATTACAAGCAGCTGGGATAATTCCTTTCTTTACTGACCTACTAGGACTTTTGCTGCAGGCAATCTAGGTTGGTCAGTTATCACTTGGGGCATGATGAGGACAGGAATTTGGCTATTTATTAAGGGTGATCAGATACAGAGGGTGAAGGATTTTGGCTAATCCGATTTAGCAGGATTCTTGTTAAAATTAGGTGCTATAAGAACTAAGATGCAAGCCCAGGGTCCAGCTGAGTGAGGGTGCAGGGGAGCCTGACTAAAGTTTGCTCCAATAGAGCAACCTTGTTAAAAATGTGGCCTCTCTTGTAGAAATGTAATATTTTTATACACTATAAAATTAATTTTACATATTTGCTATCAGGTAAAGCCACACAAACAACCTACAAGGCCATTATAAGATTTCATCATTATTGTTACATAGGCAAAACATTATCTACTTACATCTAGAATCACTCTGTGCATTAATTCTAAATTATAGATTCAGCTTCTGGGTATTAAAAGTTATATCACTGAACTTAAGTTATCTATTTCTAATACTTAACAAAATACTTTTAAAATGTTGTAAGACCTAAATAGACAGCGACTGTATTATTACAGGATTATTACAGGATGCCTCTTCCTACACATGGGCATCTAGTGCTTGATGATGTAAGTACCACTGTGATAAAATGCATTCTAAATATTCATATTTGTATAACCTCATTAATTATAATCATCATTTTCTCTACCTGCATATAAAGCATACAAAAACTTATTAATCGTGTGAAAAGCATTTGCAGTCTGAGTGTGCTCATTGAAATCAAATATCTTCTCTTTTGGCTCTTATTTTAGCAGACTAGCCTCAGGATTTCATTTTACACGGATTCTGTAAGTTTCATTGGCATACATTATTTAATGCAGTTAATATTTTAGCACAACACCTGCTAAATAATCATGCTTCCTAAGGTTCCTGTTGATAGGTCAACACATTTAAATGACATCTCTGGATGCAATGTTACAAAAGTCACAACTATTTGACTTTCATCATCTGCATACTAAGAAAATGACTTATAATTTACTTCTATGTAACAACATATTTTCTCTATGAACTTCATTAACATAGATATTTGTCTGTCTTCTTGGTTTGGAATTACAGTTGTTACAACATGAGCAAATTCAATGTGTCATCAGTGCTACGTTGATAATATAAATAAATGCATTCATGCAGACAAGGCTGACTAATAGCTAATTATTGTTACAGACAAGCCTCCATGGTAGAATTTGTGAGGTTTGTAGGTATCTTATAATGCCATTTCAACCAATGCACCTCTGTAACAGGAGAATAAATCTTGATACTGGAGATGGTTTGTTGAGGTTCTAAAATAATGTGAAAAGGGAGAGATACTTTGTTTTCTTCTATAATGTATTTTCATATCTGATTTTGCTTTTATACTATTATTTGTAGAGTTGTGTTTTAAAATTCTAGCTCTAAATCTCATTTTCATCTCTAATCTCATCCAGGATAATTTTTACAAGTTTCCCCTCAAACATAACAATGTCCTGTAATCAGAGAGCAAACCATCTATAGGTTGCATTGCCATCTATAGGAAAATAATACATCACATTAATTTTCTTAGGCAACCACATCATATGGGAAAGATAAATTTTATTATAGTCTTTATTTTAGAATTTAAAGATGTGCTTTGTTAATATTATTGCAGTTGTCTTTGTATAGAAAGACCCATAATTTGTATGGGAAATTTTAGTTTTACCCTTGTTCTCTTTTCAGAAGAACCTATACATCTTGGGGTATACACACAAGGTGTCAGTAATTAAATAAGTTAAATATATGTCAGCATATACAGTATTATAAACTACATCTTTGATAGTAGATCTCTTGACTAAAATCTTGTTTTCTCCTCTAACTACCTATCTATCCTTTCATAAACTACTTTCTAAATTCTGAAATTCTGACCTGTAAATAGGATTTTACCTAGAACCATTATAAAGATTTAGGGAATAATATACCTAAGCATGGTGTATTCTTGGTACATAGTAAGCACTTGATGTATGTTAGCTATTATTTTTATTGGAGCATTGATACAGGATTCCCCTGCTCAAGGCTGGACAGGGACCCCCCTAGACCTGGGTGAGCCCAGAAATCCGTCTCATCACAGACCTCATCCCCAGACATAAACAGACCCTTTGCAGGCTGCTTTCTCTGGATGCAAGCAAGCTCAGAAAAATCAGTGTGGCCCGTATCTCATCTGGGCTGGCTCTCCAGGACCAGGAAACATACTTTACTATCCCTCCCAGAGCAAAGATGAGCTCACCTGCAGCAACGACCAACTATAATAATTTTAAATTAACTTCTGCCCACGGGCCATTGGTGCCAAGTGGTTGTGACGTATTCCAAATATATATTCCACCTCTTCAAAACCCCCTGCCCACAGGAAAGGAAAAGCAGTGTATAAAACCCTAGACAGAGGCCCAGAGGGGCTACCCACTGGGAGTAGCCTCTATGTCTTACCAAAGACCCTGACTTTCTTACCCCCATCTATATACCATCAATAAATTACATCCTGTCACTTACTTGCAAAGTCTGTGGATTCATTTTTCAAATCTCTGAGATCAAAGACTCAACAGAGATTCCAGCTACAGTATCTCTTCCATGTCAGTATAATTTTAGAAATGGAAGATAAGGGTATAAAAAAGTGTATCTTTGTAAAAAAATATACCCTAGTTTAAGGCAGCATCTGATGAATGTAATAACAAAAATTAAATGGGCCTTAGATGTTTCCAGAAAAGATCATTTTTAATTAAGGTCTTCAGAAAAGATTTCATGGCTCAATAATACCCTTCCCAGACACTAACATAGACATCTCTAACATTTTATTAATTTACAAGTACTCAATGTTTTTATTGATATAAATCATATAGATAACTGAATAGATGACGCAGATGTGCTTTCAATAGATTAGAACATATTTTTAAATTAAAATAGATTTAATATGATGCATATAAGGTTTATAATTTAATTCTTTATTAGAGTTGAGTCCTTCAGGTGTGTTTGAGAAGCAGAGTACAATTGTTTTTAGAAGTCACAGGTTAAAAGTATGTGAAATACTTTTTAGAAAGCAATTTCAATTGGTTGCTGCACAGATAATAACCTTCAGCATGTGGTCCTGAATTAAATGCAAAATAACATCAGGAGCCCTACTTCAAGAAATAATTAGGCCTTCTGCAGAGTCATTCAGTAAAATTACATTATTGTGTTCAACTGAGAGGAGCTGTGTAGAATTGTATTTGTAAAATATAATTGCAAGGGACAGCTGGCCTGAAAAAGGAAAAATCTTAATAATATATGTTGCTGAGGTGGATGGCTGTTTACTCCCCATTATGAGAATGGTTGATAAGAACAGTCGTTGTTGCATGGGAAAGAGAAATTAATTCGGGAAAATAATGATGAAGCTTCTCATGTCATTTAACTGAATTTTAAAAAGCGAAATGTATTGTTAGCCACGCAAGCAACATGCCTGGAGAATCCGTGCTCTTTGCTTCCACTCCTGGAGCCTCAAATCCGCTATGTGGCCTTTCTCAGTTGGCTTCTTTTATTTTCTTAACTTCTCTCTTGTAATGTAAACATGGGAAAGCAAAAGTGGTAGAAGAACAAAGGGTGAGCAGACAAAATAGCTCCACTCCCTCTGCATAAAGCTTTAATAGGGAAATGGCACCACACTGAGATTTTGTGAATAGATTTATAATAGTGTGTTCATTTAAACCAACGAGGGAACCAACATAGGCTTTGCCATTTTAAAGTTAATTTCACTTTTACTTAAAGGACTTCTCGATTTTTTTCCACTCTTTGTCAAATAGAACAATTAATTTTATCAACATAACCTTTCAATGCCACTAAAAGTGTACATACGCTAAAATAAATTTCTTGATACTCTCATTATCATGACTTGTACAGATTATCACAAAAAAAAATACTGGAGGAGGTATTTCTATATACAAGTCAACTCCAGAGAAAACTGCATTTTAAGTTTTCGTGAGATTTAAAAGCGGATTCATTTTTGAATGATTATTTTCATAATATAAATATTTATCAATAAATATTTGCAGTCATCATGTGGCCAAAATGAAATCATAATTATATATTAATTGTTTCCTGGAAACTGAAAGTTTTTATCTTTAAACAATGTCAGCAAAAATTTCTCTTTAAAATTATTGAGAGACTTGTATTTTCATTTATAAAAACAAAGTTTTTAATTTAAGGTAATGTGTCTGAAGGCAGACTTTTACTTCTTTGGTAGATATGTATGTGCCAGTCACTATTCTGTAGGGTAAACAAAATAGAGTACTCTCAGGGAAGTGCCATGCAAAGTGTAACTGGACATTTCACGTTGAATGTAGTGTCAGCCTGACAAGTGCGGTGAAGAAAAATAAAGCACATAAAGATACAAATGAATTGGGGTGGTGCCTGTGGCTCAAAGGGGTAGGGCACTGGCCCCATATATCAGAGGTGGTGGGTTTAAACCCAGCCCCAGCGAAAAACTGGAAACAAAAAAAAAGATAACGAATGAATGAAAGATCAGCACTGGCATGTCAGGGAATGTCTTGCTGAAGAGGTGACATTTAAGGAAAATCACATCCTTTATCTTTTTTTTATTTTTTGAGAGTCCTTTAATATTTGAATTATTCTGAAATTGAGGAGGAACCAAAGCTATCTGAAAATCGCAGGATAATAACTGAAGGAATTGTGTTCTATTTATCATATGAAACCAAATCAATTCTATGAACTATATACAACTGAGCTTGACAGAAACACTTTTATTGCCTTCATTTGTATAGAAAATAAGAATTTAAGTGAAGCAAAGGAAGATATTTAGCCCATCTTTAATTTATTGTATCCCATGATGTTATGAGTCAAGAATTCATTTGGAGCTTGGTTATAAGGCCATTCTGATATTCAGTGGCAGATGGGCTGAGGTGACAATCCAGGGTGGCTTCATTCACACATCTGACTCCTAGGAGAGGAACAATGGCGACAGGCTGAGTTGGCCTGGGCCTGTCAATCAGGTGCCCACATGTGCTGCTCTCTGATGGTTCAGGGTTGCCAGATAGAGTGTTCCCAGGGACAGTACATATATGTTCCCAGACTCTTAAGGTCCATACCTAACACTAGTCACAATGTCTTTTTTTTTTTTTTACTTTATGTTATGGAGCACAGCAGTAATAGACCTAACCCAGATTCAAGAAAGGTGACACAGGCTGTACCTCTTCAACAGAGAAGAGTCAAAGAAGTGATGGTCACCTTTAATCTGCCACACTGTTAATTTATGGGTTCTAAGGTATAATGGCTTCCGTAACCACAGAAAGTCATTATAAAATAGAGATGTCTATAAAATATAGAAAACATGATACAGATTCTTTCACTTGCTTCTACTTGACTCAAAGGAAATTTTGAATCAAGTAGGAAAATAAATTTGAGAACTATTCTCTTGGAAGTTCTGAGCTATTTATTTATCATTACAACCTCTGCTTCCCATATCTCCTTTGGCAGATAAGTCTAAGTCCTAACCAGATTGCTCACCCAATTGATACCGAATTTTGATACTGGATTTCCAGGCTCTTGGTCTCTGAGTTTCGATGAATGAAGCCATGGACCACAGGATCAGCAGTAGGTTAGGTTTCATTCAACAAGTGTTACAGCTCTCACAAAGAGCCAAACCTCTTTGCATAGCAGGTTCAGCATTACAAGTGTTACAGCTCTTGCTCTCCTGCTTGCTCACTCTCTCTTTCTCTTTCTCTCTCTGAGATCTGCATTTTGGCTCTCTGCTTAGGGGCTTATTTAGGAACAGTTGTCCAGTGAGCTTTTGGGTCCTGAAAACAGACCAATCAGGAGCAGGTTTTGAAAATAGACCAATCAGGGATGCAATGGAGGAATTGCCAGAAGTCCATATGTGGAGAGAGCACTGCACCAGTGTCTTCCCCATTCCTTTGGCTATTGGAGCCTCCACTGGGGGAGGGAAGCTCCCCCCCCTTGCCTATGCTCCAGCCTGCTGGTTTGGCTGCCACCAACATTGCCAAGACCGAGGCAGGTCCTCTAGCCCCAGCTGAGCTGGCTGGGCACCACCTGTCCGGTATAGCAATCACTTTCACCTACGGTAGTGATAAAAATCATCCCAGTATTCTCTATAACATTTTTCATTCACTTTCATTCACTGGGTCTAGTTTAATAGGGCAGCAAAGACAATTTAGAATGTGTTATATTTTCCTGAAAATCCTTAAATGGGAAAACTATAAAGACTTACAACAATTGGTATCTAAGAATAGCTATGTATTAATATTTTAAATTACTTTGATTTTCTATGTAAAGATGTTTTGTCTGTGAAATTTAAATTGATGATGACATTAAACATTATAAAATAGGAACTGACTTCTCCTGAGCACTGATTCAAATCCAAATGTTGCTCTATGTGTTTCTTTGTGTGCTGAATCATGTTATCCTCATGGTACTCCTAAAAGGAGATGCCAATTTCAAAGGGAAGATGGGTCATCCCCATTTCCACATGGGTATTCTGTCCCATTGAAGGTCACACAGGTAATAAACGTCAGAACTGGGATTGGAAATTAGGCTCTTTGATTTGTCTGGCTCTTAACTGCTCTATTGTTTTTCCTCTCTGTGCTAGATGGAGGGAGAAACTATTTGTACAGATTCAGCAGCTGTATGATAAGCCAAAGATTTTATCTAGATATTCCTATTTTATTTTATTTAAGAACTATTTCTGTGGTCCATAAGGACTAATGATTTAAAAATATTTCTTATAGCATTGAGTAATTTCTAAAATCATCTTGGAAATTTCATAAAGTGAATTTAGGTGAACCTGAAAAATAGCTCTTTTGAAATTAAAATGCTAATTATATCTAATAGTATATGTTTGATATATCCATGAAGTCAAAATTTACTTAAATACCAGGACACACATTCAGAATTGTGTGACCTGAATCATTATGAAGTTTTTAATTTTTCAGGCCTAGTAATTTTATGTTGAATTGACCACAGGCCAGTATCTAACCTTATGGCTTTTGATGATCGACACTTCTCTTCATCACTTCTCACATACAATATATAATTACTGTTTGGAAACACACACAAATATATACCCCCCAACACACACATATACATACATGTAAGCAAATATTACAGGGAAATGTTCTCACACCTATTTGATTGCAGGGAGTGTCTGCAAAGAAAAAAATGATTTACATTATATTTTGGAATTTGCTTTTTCCTAAATGAACATTCTACTTTTGGTGACCTCAAGTAAATATTCCTGGAAAGAGGGTGGAGGACATACTTAAAAGGTACTAGCATTTCACATATTTGGAAGTTCAGCAGCATGAACTATTACGTGACTGAAACATGGCTTAAGAAAGGTGAAAATCGAATGTCAAAACAATAATTGTTTCTCCTATATTTACAAGTAGTCATAATATTTAAGTAATTCAACACATCAGCACAATGTGCTTGCTGACATACAGTAGGTGTGAAATGACTCGCACATTTTACAGAAATTGCTATTATATAATGTAGATTCTTTCACTTGCTCCTACTTGACTCAAAGGAAATTTTGTCTACTTGAAAATGAAATATTTGGAAGTTTGCTCTGACTATGTGAAATTTGGACTCATTTGTGGCTCAGGCAGCTAAGAAGCCAGCCACATACACCTAAGGTGGCGGGTTCAAATCTAGGGTGGGCACCAAGCAACAATGACGGCTGCAACCCCAAAATAGCCAGGCATTGTAGCGGGAGTCTGTGGTCCCAGCTACTTGGGAGGTGGAGGCAGGAGATTCC